>APFE030983858.1:54777-77903 GCA_000404065.3 Pinus taeda
ACCTTGCGGGAGATCACTACAGGTGTGCCAGATTTCAGTACTGATCACTTTGATACTTGCAGAGGATGTGCGATGGGCAAGTTTGCCAAATCCCCTTTTCCTAGCAGTGACAACAGAGCAACTGGGATACTTGATTTGATTCATTCCGATGTGAGCAGTCGGATGTCTCATGTTTCCATGAGTGGATATGAGTACTATGTTTTATTCATTGATGATCACTCTAAGAGGACCTGGATTTATTTCTTAAAGACCAAGAGTGAGGTCTTCAAGCAGTTTCAGGAGTTTAGAGCTCTTATGGAGACACAGACAGGTCGGAAGATCAAGTCCCTGAGGTCGGACAATGGGGGAGAGTACACCCTTGGAGAGTTTGTTGACTATTGTGCGGAGGCAGGCATTAGGAGGGAGTTCACTGTTCCTTACAACTCCCAGCAGAACGGGGTTGCGGAGAGGAAGAACAGATCCATCGTAGGGGCTGCCAAAGCCATGTTACATGATCAGGGGTCGCCATTGTTCTTGTGGGCAGAGGCCTGCAACACGGCTGTTTATTTGCAAAACAGGGGTCTGCATCGTGCCTTGGGGCACATGACTCCGGAGGAGGCTTTTTCTGGGAAGAAGCCTAATATTGGTCATCTTCGTATCTTTGGGTGCATTACATACTCCTACATACTGAAGGAGAAGAGGACCAAACTAGAGCCCACCGCAAAGAAGGGTATCTTTGTGGGCTACAGTGAGACCTCAAAGGCCTTTTGGATTTACATTCCTACATAGAGGAAAGTTGTTGTCATGTGGGATGTGAAGTTCGAGGAGGACAGGGCCTTTAGGAGGTCACGGGAGTTAGAGTATCTGGATCAGCCAGACCCTCAGCAGCAATTGAGTCAGTCGCAGGGATCCAGTGGGCCAAGATCAGGAGGATCTGGAGGTACATCTATGATGATGTCAGGTCCGTCAGTGAGCAGTGGCTCGTCGAGCCAGAGGGGTGGGGCTTCGGGCAGCATGCAGAGTAGTTCACTAAGGAGTCCACTAATGGACAGTTCACATGGTACCTCAGCTTCTACAGGTTCAGGTGCAGGCAGGAGGACAACAGACAGGCAGTCAGGAGTTCAAGCTACTGATGGTGATTAGGAGGAGGAGTTTCATTCTCCCATGGGAGAAGCATGCTCAGGGAAGAGGAAGCCCAAGTGGTTGCAGGACACCTTGAGAGATGCCACATCTGTTGTTGAGCCTAAGAGGTCGGTCAGAGAAAGTAGACCACCTGAGAGGTTTTATAGCTATATGGCAATGGCTACCATCATCCTTGACTCTGAGCCTTCTAGCTATGAGGAGGCAGCTAGCCAGCTGGTCTGGAGAGAGGCCATGCAGGAGGAGTATTCTTCTATCATGAAGAATGATTTTTTGGAGGTGGTGTCGAGGCTTGAGGGCAAATCCGTGGTTACTTCCAGATGGATTTACAAGGTAAAGCATGCTGCAGATGGCAACATTGAGAAATTCAAAGCGAAGTTTGTGGCTAGAGGGTCCTCCCAGGTAGAGGGAGTTGATTATGAGGAGACCTTCGCTCCCATGGCTCGATATACTTCGATCCGCTCCATTATATCGATAGCAGCAGAGATGGGTTGGAAGATCCACCAGATGGATGTGAAAACTGCATTTCTCAATAGCTTCATACAGGAGGAGGTGTACATTGAGCAGCCACAGGGCTTTGAGGTGCATGGGAAGGAGTCCCATGTGTGCAGACTGAAGAAGGCCCTTTATGGCCAGAAGCAAGCTCCCAAAGCTTGGTACTCCAGGATAGATACATACTTGCAGGGGATGGGTTTCACAAAGAGTGAGGTAGATCCGAACCTTTACTATATTGTGATAGGTGAGGAGCCTCTCATTCTGGTGTTGTATGTGGATGACTTGATCATTACAGGTGCAAAAAGACTCATAGAGCACTGCAAGAGAGATCTTGCGGCGGAGTTTGAGATGAAGGACATCGGCTTGATGCATTACTTTTTGTGTTTGGAGGTGTGGCAGGAGGAGGGGCATTTCTTTCTAGGGCAGGGGAAGTATATTGTAGACATCCTTGGCAGATTCCACATGGAGGATTGTAAACCCATGTCGACAACGATGATCACAAACTGGAAGAAGCTTCATGCTTCGGATTCCGAGTTGGTGGATCCCACATTGTACAAGCAGCTGATTGGTTCCTTGATGTATTTGGTCAACACTAGACCAGATATTTGTTTTGCAGTCAACACGATGAGTCAGTTTATGTGTGAGCCTAGGAAGGTTCATTGGCTGGCTGCAAAACACATTTTGCGGTACTTGCAAGGGACAGTGGATTATGGTCTGGACTACAGGCAGGGAGATGGAGTGAGATCGGTAGGATACACTGATTCTGATTGGGCAAGTTGTGCTTCTGATAGGAAGAGCACTTCAGGGTGCTGTTTTGGATTGGGTTCAGCAGTAGTGTCATGGTTCAGCCGGAAGCAGCAGTCAGTAGCACTGAGTTCAGCAGAAGCAGAGTATATGGCAGCCAGTCTAGCTAGTTGTGAGGACATCTGGCTTCGCAAGATGTTGTTTGGCTTATTTCGTTAGCTGTTGAGACCTTCAGTGATTTACTGTGATAATCAGAGTTGCATTAAACTCACGGAGAATCCAGTATTTCATGACAGGTCAAAGCATATCGGGATCAGATATCATTTCATCAGAGACTATGTTCAGAAGGGAACTGTGAAGCTTGAGTATATTTCCACTGATGAGCAGGTAGCAGACATTCTTACCAAAGCCTTACCACGGGGCAAGCATGTTTACTTCAGAGACAAGATGGGTGTGGTGAGGAACACCTTCCTCGGTAAGAGGGAGTGTTGAAATTTGGTACCGGAGGACAGGTGGTTCCCTTAGGCTTTGATCTTTGGCCTAGGGAAAAGTGTCCAAAAGATTTTAATTTTTCTCCTAAAGTGACTTTATAATTTTTATAAAGTTAGAATCTAATTTAAAAGTGACTTTAAGTGATAAAGTTACTAAGTCTAATTTTAAAGTGACTTTTATAAAGTCAATGAAAAATTAGAAAGGAAAAGTGACTTTGGAAATAAATGACTAAGTGGGTCTTTTATTAAAGTGGGGTGAATTAAAAATAGAAAGTGAGATTTAAATGTGCATTTAATCTCAGCCATTGATCTAAATCTATCTCATCCATTGGATTTAGGGATCACCCAAAAGTCACTTGGATTCAACCAAAGTCATTTGGCAGTTATTAAAGGAGGAAAAGATCATTCATTCTTTCATGAGCATATTGGGAGAAGGAGAGCAAGAGAGCAAGGGAGATTTCTGGACAAGAAGGAGAAAGAGGCAACAGTTTGGCACACATACCAGGCAGCTCTTCAGCAAAATCAGAACAGCAGAAAGACAAGCAGAACAACAACAAGAACAAGCAGAAAAAGCTGATTTTTTGGCTGAAAACTGAGAAGTTTCCAGGTGGTCCGTTGGGCTGAAAACGTATAAGTTTGCTTGCTGAAAAAATTTATTTTGCTGTAATTTTTGTTGAAATTTTTTTGCTGTAAAAAGACATTTTTCAGAAATAAAGAAGAGCTCTCAAACTGGTTTTCCCCAAGAGTTGTAGGGGGTTTTTCCAGGGTCACGTCAAAAATATCAGTATTTTAATGTGTTTTAATGGCTGTTTATTATTGCTGATTTTTATTTCTGCAATTTCCAGCATTCTGTAAATTTTCCAGAATTTGTGTTTTCAGCAAAATTCATTTTTTCCAGTCTGTTGAATGTATGGTTATGGGAAAGGGCATTTAACTACATGGGAGAAATAAGGAGAAACTGAAAACCGGGGTGGGAAAACAGAAATTTTAACACCACCGCCCTTTATACCAACATTTCAGAGAGCACACTCAGCCTAGCGCTGCCATGCATTTTTGCACATTTTGTATTACATCTCTCTTCTTGGACTCATACATAACCCTTCGGATTAAGGGGGGGAATGTTGGACACCTAATCCTAAATGGGTTAGTGTGGAAGCTAAAGAGACTAAGTAGTCCAAGAGACCTTGGGATGTGAATCCCAACGGTCACCATATTGTACTATAAATGTATATCAATTGTTAATAAAAAAATGTATTGCATGCTTTATCTTTCCTATTTGTTCTCGCTCCCCATGTGCGTTTAACAAGGATGATGAATCTATACGTAAAGAATCACCAGTCTGCAACCGCAGACGGTTATCTGTTCCATGTACATGAAAATGAATTTATAAAAGCTAAGCATGGGAATGTTCGCCTCAGCTAGATCATGAAAATAATATGATGATGATGTATTGTATTGTATCTTATTACAGGTCACCTTCCAGTTCGAATACCTCGGATCCTCATGATAAAGCATTTCACCTGACATCAGAAGATTTATGACCTCATGCATTTGGGTGCAATTGTTATAGACATATTTGGGCACTGCAACCTCAATCATATATGTTGATAAGCCAAGGGCTCTTTAACCCCTAAAAGTGTTGTTTCATACCCTAAAGGATCATGGTCAATTGATTACATCATTTCGCAGAAGTTCCACCTGAAAAAACTACTAAGAACTAGCCAAAACTGGACCATACTGACTGCTCCATGGTCAAGGTGTGATGCATACTGGCTGCTACAATAGCCAGGTGCGATGCATACTGAAAAAGACTTCTATGGGGTGCAATGAGCGAGAAGAGACAAATGGCAAAGACAACTTGCTAAGTGGATGCTCACGCAATCTTCTAGAAACTTCTCCTATGACACTTGCCTCTCTGAATTCGCCCAAGGATGAGTAAGAGATCAAAGAAATCTTCAAGTGGAACCAAGAACTATCAGTGGAATGACACTAATCAAAAACCCAGAGTTGATTCACCCCCTTGCAAGACATCTATATATGGATCCCTCATCTGAGAGATATGGAGGCTGGAACTTTGTAATTTGTAAGGAAGTCCTGTTGGTTTCTCTTTGAGAAGGAGCATTGTATTGTTGGGTGATATTGCTTTTCATGAGGTGAAGAGGGCTTTGATGTTGGGAGGATGATGCTAGATCAAATAGCTGGGTTATAATCCTCTCTTCTACTATTAATATAGTTATTTGAGTTTTCCTCCATATAATCGTGTATTTGTGAATCGTGTTATTTGTGAATGCAATTATATGGTTTTTAAAATGTATTTTTTGTTGGCATTATGATACAGGTGTTGTCCTTGATAGCAACTCACTCAGAGGTTTGATACATGTGATGGCAACTTAATCAGATGACAAATCAGAATGCAGCAGGTCAAGAGAGAGGTATACGCAGGTTGATCGTGATGAAAGTGCGAATATACGCGGGTTAGTGGAGCAAAAGGTGCGTATACGTATACACGCAGGTTCACAGAAGGAAAAGCGCGTACATGGTTTTGGTCCGTGGTATTTGGTCCATGGTATTTTGGTATTGATCCATGTATTTGGTTCGAAATGACGACCCCAGGTATTGGGTCCATGGTATTGTTTCTACATGGTATTGGACCATGGTATTGAGAGAAGCCTAACCTATATAAGGAGAAGATCATTAGGCAAAAGAAAAGAACAAGGAATGGATGTCTGACGAAGGGGGAAGATCTAGTATTGCTGGTTATCGGTTTGTGCTGCTTGGCTTGGGTTGGATATGACAACGAAGGTATAAGTAATTATCTTTAGATCTGTATGCAGGTTGTCTCTAGTGAAAGCACGTATACACGTGGTTTTGATATATTCAAGTAGCGTATGCATTATAATATTTGGTGTTTCAGGTTGCTGTTGATTCTAGTGGTTGTTGTAGTGTTCTGGGCTCTGGTTTGCGCTCTGTGTTTTGATGACAGGGTTTTAGTGATTCAGTATTGGGTGATTTAGTGATTTATGATACAAGTATGAGTTGATGATTGTATTGCAGCAGTTATTGTTTTGTACTCACGGATCCAGTCTGAAAATTGATGAAACGTGGTCCCTGAAGAAAAGAAGGTTGCAGCCTTCTGTAGGTCAGCACCTACGTACTAGTATATCTGCTAGTACAAGAGCTAAGGGGGTTGTTGCTCCCTTCCAGAAGTAACTGGAAAATGAGAGAGGGTTGTAGCTCCTCTGCAGGTTGTAGCCTGCGTACTGGTAAAGGACTGCACCAGTACATTGTAAAAGAAGTTTCTTATTAAAGGAAGATAGAAACAAATTGCAACAGGTGGTTTTCACCCACATTGGGTTTCCACCTTATATCATGGTGTTCATGTGTGCTTCTTATGTGTGATGATCTGTACTGTTTACTGTTAATGTGGTTAATAATGTTTTGATGCATTTACTGAAGATAAGCTAACTAAATCATAAGATTACTGCTTGTACGTTGGTTGCATTTAACACAGTCGCGTATATACGCGGATATACTGAACTGAAGTCGCGTATATAAATATGAGTATGAAAAATGAAAGGTATCTGATTTGATAATACTGATTCACCCCCCCCTCTCAGTACTATTTCCAACAATTGGTATCAGAGCAGGTCCTTTTGAAGGAGCTTGATCACTGAAAGGAAAAGATCCATCGGAATGGCTAGTCCAGAAAAAGAGGCACACATCAGGCCACCAATCTTTGACGGGAGCAACTTTACGCACTGGAAGATAAGAACCACAGCATATCTACAATCGCTTGGAGCAGAAGTTTGGGGAATCGTAGAAGGTGGATACAATTTCCCATCAGCAATTCCTACAGATGTAGCTGAGAAAAAACAATATGAGTTTAATGCCAAAGTTGTTACTGTCTTATTGGGAAGTTTGACACAATCAGAATTTATGAAGGTCATGCATTTCAAATCAGCTAAGGAAATGTGGGACAAAATCATTCCAAGCTACGAGGGAGATGATCAGGTAAAAAGAGCAAAGCTTCAAACTCTTAGAATCTGGTATGAAAATCTTAAGATGCATAGTAATGAAAGCATAGCTAATTACTTCTTGCGTATGGATGAGATTGTTAATTGTATCAGGGATTTGGGTGAAGAATTTAAGGAAGTTGTCTTAGTTGAAAATGTTTTGAGATCCCTGTCTGCTAAATTTGATTCCAAAGTGTCTGCCATAGAAGAAAAGGAGAATCTGCAAAAAATCACCATGTCACAGCTTCACGGAATCTTAACTGCTTTTGAGATGCGAAAAGAGGGACCATCAGAAGCTGCATTCGAAGCATCAGGATACATGTCAGAGGAAGAAGAAGAGGTAAATTTTGTCAAGAATCTTGAAACAGGGAACTGGACAATTGGAAGGTAAGCTACATTTCAAATGATTTTCATGTGGTTAGAGTTGGTCACTATGCTGCTAGATGCCCTCATAACAAAGGAAAGATGGTCTGAAGAAGGGTAATAGAAGCTATTATACCCATGTTAAAAGTAATGACTCATTCAAATGGTAGTGAAGACATTAGAAGTCTCATGGCATATGATAAGAAGAATGCAGAAACTGAAGAAGTTACCAAATTAAACGAACAATTGGAGACAGTAACCAGGGTAAGGGAGAAATTGCAGGATATAGTAAAAGATCAGAGCATAACAATTCAGAGACTTGAATCAAAGATCCTCTCTCTAAAAGAAGATCTTGAAAAATCAGAGCAGAACAGAGAAGCTCTTGAACATGAAATGATCAAATTAAAGAAACAAGTGGAAGAAGGAAGAAAAGCTGAAGAAGACCTAAGGAAACAGTATCTGGAAAAGGAAGAACAACATCAGGTTGAGGTAAATTAGAAGAAAAGGATAAATTGTTGCGATTTCAAAATAGTACTAAGATTTTGGATGACATTCTTGGTAGTCAAAGATCCCCTAGTATCAAAACTGGTCTAGGCTTTTATGAATCTGTTGAAGGAGAATATAGCTCACAAGGTGAGGCAAGAAACTCTAATGAGAAATATGAAAAGCACAATGAAGAGATGAGAAGAAAACCCCATCAACAGCCAAGGAAAGAAATTCTTCAAAGGAAATCTTTTACTCCTCCACTGAATAATGTTGAATGCTATGTATGTCATAATCTTAGACATGTTGCAGCCAGATGTAGAAGTAGAATGGTTCAAGACCATCACAAAAGATCATCACATCCCAGGTATTTCAGAGGATATTGCTTTGCCTGCAATGCATATGGACACAAAGCAATTTATTGCAATAGAAGGAACATGAAATATGTAAGATGTTATTCATGCAAAAAACTTGGACATAAAGCAAGGGAATGCAGGAGCAAATTTCAAAGTTCAAAACAAGAGGACCATACATCATCACAGTTTCAGAAGACAGAATTAGAAACAAAAAGGTGTGACATCACTCAGTTAGCTGACATAACAGACACAGGGGATACTGAAAGTGAAGAAATTCAGTATTCCATCTTGCATACGCTGATATAATGAAGATAAGTCGCGTATATACGC
The DNA here is from genome assembly GCA_000404065.3 of Pinus taeda. Classification (NCBI taxonomy): domain Eukaryota; kingdom Viridiplantae; phylum Streptophyta; class Pinopsida; order Pinales; family Pinaceae; genus Pinus; species Pinus taeda. The sequence goes on from APFE030983858.1 coordinate 63,172, forward strand.
AAGTTGCAGGCTGCAGAGTCGCGTATATGGAGAACAAAAGAAAGGGCAGCAAAACAGACCCAGGAAATGGTTCGGTCATGATATGAAATGGTTGGCACAGGCTCAGGGGGAGCATATACTTCAAGTAATGCATTGATGGAATTATGGTTAGAAGTCATTGATAAAGTTTATGAAGCTAAATGATACATCTTGCTGATCAAAGGAATGGTATTGGAGGTCATATATGATGAATGATAGTTATGGTTTTGAATGAATTGTTGGTCTTAAAACATGCATTTGCTCAGGGGGAGCATGGATGGACTGATACACTTGGCATATACAAAGGGGAGCTCAATCAGAAACTTCAGCATGTACTTAGGGGGAGTATGGACAACAAAAAGTATACCAAGGAAGAGAATATCTTGGTCCGCCCTTTGCCCTTGATCTCAAAGGGGGAGAGTGACTTGGTGTGGTGGTTGCCATCAATTCCAAAGCGGGAGATTGTTGGCATTATGATACAGGTGTTGTCCTTGATGGAAACTCACTCAGAGGTTAGATAAAGGTGATGGAAACTTAATCAGATGATAGATCAGAATGCAGCAGGTCAAGAGAGAGGTATACACAGGATGATCGTGATGAAAGCGCGTATATACGCGGGTTAGCAGAGAAAAAGGTGCGTATATGTATACACACAGTTTCACAGAAGGAAAAGCGCGTACATGGTTTTGGTCCGTGGTATTTGGTCCATGGTATTTTGGTATTGATCCATGGTATTTGGTTCCAAATGATGAACCCAGGTATTGGGTCCATGGTATTGTTTCTACATGGTTTTGGACCATGCTGTTGAGATAAGCCTTACCTATATAAGGAGAAGATCATTAGGCAAAAGGGGAGAATAAGGAATGGATGTCTGACGAAGTGGGAAGATCTAGTATTGCTGGTTATCGGTTTGTGCTGCTTGGCTTGGGTTGGATATGACAGCGAAGGTATAAGTTATTATCTTTAGATCTGTGCGCGGGCTGTCTTTGGTGAAAGTGCGTATACACGCGGTTTTGATATAGTCAAGTAGCGTATGCATTATAAGATTTGGTGTTTCAGGTTGCTGTTGATTCTAGTGGTTGTTGCAGTGTTCTGGGCTCTAGTTTGCGCTCTGTGTTTCGATGACAGGGTTTCAGTGATTCAGTATTGGGTGATTAGTGATTTATGATACAAGTATAACTTGATGATTGTATTGTAGCAATGATTGTTTTGTACTTATGGATCCAGTCTAAAAATTGATGAAACGTGGTCCCTGAAGAAAATAAGGTTGCATCCTTCTGTAGGTCAGCACCTACGTAGTAGTATATCCGCTAGTACAAGAGCTAAGGGGGTTGTAGCTCCCTTCCAGAAGTAGCTGGAAAACGAGAGAGGGTTGTAGCCCTCTGCAGGTTGTAGCCTCCGTGCTGGTAAAGGACTACACCAGTACATTGTAAAAGAAGTTTCTTATTAAAGGAAGAAAGAGACGAATTGCAGCAGGTGGCTTTCACCCACATTGGGTTTCTACCTTATATCATGGTGTTCATGAGTGATTATTATGTGTGATGATCTGTTTTACTACACCTGTTTACTGTTAATGTGGTTATTAATGTTCTGATGCATTTACTGAAGATAAGCTAACTGAATCATAAGATTGCTGCATATACGCTTGTTGCATTTAATACAGTCGCGTATATACGTGTATACCCTTAACCGAATTCACGTATATGAATCTGAGTGTGAAAATAAAAATTATCTGATTTGCTAATACTGATTAGTTTGAGAGGATTTTTGTGTAGTGAGAGGAATTTTGTGACATATACTGAAGGATGCACTACACCATTTCATGACACCAATCATATTTATGCCATAGTGTTGGATCTCTATTGCACCGAGGGAGAAATGATAAAGTATTCCACTATAAAGAATTGGTATGTCAAGGATAGGGAATGCAGATGTGGGATTTATAATTTTATTACGAAAAGAGGTTTGTGTGATGCAGACAAATCAAGGATTTCATGTACCTGAGTAGAGACTGGTTCGATAATCATTTGGAAATACTCAAGCATTATCTTGAAAGGTGATGATGCAATTGGAGAGTTCTATTCCATTGCCTTGAAAAATAATTATCAATAGGGGGAAAAAAGATGATCCATATAGGGAATAATTGTAGGAGCACCCCCCCCTCTCAATATTATTTCCAACATTTTTGATTCTGCATTGTTTATGGTATTATAGATCTCGATGCTTTGATGGTGTTTTGTTGCTTTGCCTCTACAGGTATTCTCTAAAGTGGGACAAGTAGGAAAGGAGTGGCAAGCTCTATCAAGGGAGAGAGGAAACAAGAAGGGATCCAAGCGAAAGATCCAGGTTGGTGCTCTTTGCTTCTCACTTATCTATCATACATAAAGGAAATCACAAGTTACTTTGATTGTTTGTTTCTAAGATAGCTACCCGTCTTAGTGGGACTATCAAATCGAAAAGACACTAGTTTTCCCGAAAACAAGCAGTCTCATCGTCACATTTTTCGAAACCATTGTCCAACAAGTATGCATCTATCCTGCTATACCATGTGTACGGTGCTTGCTTCAATCCATAAAGAACTTTCCTCAACCAATACACTTTGTCTTCTTGGCCTTCAACCTCATAACCAGGCGGTTGTGCGACATACACTTCCTCTTTCAACACTCCATTCAAGAACACTGATTTTACGTCCATTTGATACACTCTCCATTTGTGCTACATGACAATCGCCACAACTACACACACTGTCTCCATTCGTGCGACTGGCCCGAACATCTCCACGTAATCTCTTCCATATTGTTGCTTGTATCTTTTGACAACTAGCCTTGCTTTGTGCCTTTCAATCTTTCCCTCATTGTTTCTTTTGGTCTTATAGACCCACTTCACTACAATGACATGTTTTTCTTTCGGAAGGCTCACTAACTCCCATGTTTCATTCCTTTCTATTGCTTCTATTTCTTCCTCCATTGCCGTAACCCATGTTTCTTCTTTGACTGCATCTTCAAAGTGGATTGGGTCATCTACATGACAAAATAAAGAAAATAAGGAATTCAGACCTGCGCTTCTATCAACTTCATCTTGCTCATAAATTTCATTTAAATTTTTGAATTTTGGTCTTCTTGTGCTTGTTGAAGATAGGCTTGACATGTCACTTGGTGTCGCGCTTCACACTGTGCTTGGAGAAAAATTTGCTTGGTTGCACAAAACTATCCTATTATTTGTTGATGGAATTACTTGCTGCCTGCTTTGCTGTGTTTGAATAGGAGCAGAGGGAGTCACAGTTGAGGGATTAATTGTTAATGTTAATTCCTCTTTGTCCTCATGTGGTATGCATGCTTTGACACTGACTGTCGTTTCTAAACTTCCATCCCATGCTTCCTCTTCTATAAACTACACATCTTTGCTGATTATGACTTTCTTGGTTAATGGATTGTAGAGTTTGTATGCCTTGGATTCATCACTATATCCAAGAAATATGCATTTCTCCCCTTTGTTGTCCAACTTCTTTCTCAACTCATTTGGGACATGTGCAGAAGCCACACATCCAAAAACTCTCATGTGAGTGAGACTATGCTTTCTTCCACTCCATGCTTCTTCAAGAACTATGTTTTGGATGCTTTTGGTTGGACATCTATTCAAGATATATGCTGCACAAGCAACAACTTTAGCCCAATAATCATTTGGCAAATGCTTTTCCTTCAACATACTCCTTGCTGTCTCCAGAAGGGTTCTATTCTTCTTTTCTCCCACACCATTTTGTTGCGGTGTATATCTTATTGTAAATTTCTTGTGAATTCCATGCTCCCTGCAAAATTGAAGGAAGTCATTTGAGATGTATTCTCCACCTCTATCAATCCTTAGGATTTTTATGTAGTGTCTACTTTACTTTTCAACAAGAACCTTCTATTGGCGAAAGCGCTTAAACACTTCACTTTTTTGTTTTAGGAGAAAGGCCCATGCCTTCCTTGTGTAGTCATCTATGAAGGTCAATACACAGTGAATGCCACCAATTGATGGTGTCTGCATTGGTCCACATCAATCTGAGTGGACAATCTCCAAAGGTGCCTTTTCCCTCACTAACTTTCCTGCTGGAAGTGTCTCTCTATGTTGCTTTCCCAAGATACATCCTTCACATATGCTGTCTTCTTTTTCAATGAGTGGCAATCCCTTCACCATGTCTTTCCTATGCAGCAAATTCAAATCACCAAAGTTGAGATGTCCAAATATCAAGTGCCATAACTAGTTTTCATCTTTTACCTCTGCTTGAAAGCTTACTTGTGTGAAAGATGCCTCTTTTCTTCCCTCTTCTTGTGATTTCATAGATAGTTGTGCTTGTGCACCTTCTTTCTGCAAATATGATATTATTTTTAGGGGAAACATTCTATTGTTTGTCATCTGAACCTTTGCAATCAGCTGTCTGCTTGGAGGCCTATCCAAAATTGTGCACACATCATTTTTGAAGAAGACATTGTAGCCTTTCTGCATAAGCTATCCAACGCTCATGAGATTATGTTTCAGACTGGGGACAAAGTAAACATCTGAGATGTATTTCTTCTCCCCCTTCTTTGTTAGGATATTAACGCTTCCTTTTCCCATGACAGAGACTTTTCTATCAGTCCCTTATGTCACTTCATATTTCACACTCTCATCTGGATTGTAAAACATTTCCATGTTTCCTGACATGTGGTTGCCACACCTTGAATCTAGATACCATATATCACTCAGTTTTTTTTGTGCTACATTACAAGCTAAACCATGTTATCATGGTTCTGATTTTCTTTTATGAAATTTACACTTGGGTTGTTACTAATGTCATATTGCTTCTTTATACATTCATTTGCATAATGACTATACTTCTTACACTAATGACATTGAACTTGAGATTTATCATACCTCTGACCTTGTGCTTGATTTTGGCTTGGACCTTGTCTTGGATTTGATTGTTACCTCTTCCATTTGAGCTTGAAGGGCTATTTCTTCCACCTCTGTGTGGGCTTCTTCCTCTTCCTTTAGCATATGATCTTCCTCTGCCTTGACCTTGACCAAACGATACTTGTGTCTTGAAGGCATGCTCCAATGAGGAGTTTGCTACTCTATTCAGTCTATGTTCATGAGAAATCAATGATGCATTAAGCTCATCCACTAAGAACAGTGAGAGATCCTTTGTCTCTTCTATGGCCACAACAATGGCCTCAAACCTTGTTGGCAAACTTCTCAAAACTTTCTCTATTTTTCTTTCCTCAAGTGTCTCACCATGAGACTTGATTTGAGTAACCAACCCACTTACATGTGTAAGAAATGAGTCTATATTCTTAGACTCTTTCATACAAAGTGTTTCAAAATCTCTCCTCAACATTTGTAGCTTTGATGTCTTGACTTTTGCCATGCCTTGGTAGGCTGTCTGAAGGATGTCCCATGCTTGATTGGACTTTGTTGCTGCTGCAACCCTTGGGAAAATACTTTCATGAACTGCTTGAAAAATATAAAACAAGGCTTTTGAATCCTTCTTCTTGTTGCCCCTTAACACATCTTTTTCTTGTTGAGATAAGGCATTGTATGTTGCTTCATCTGTTGGTTCTTGAAAACCATTCTCCACCAAATCCCAAATGTCTTGAGAAGAAAACAGGGCCTTCATTGTAATAGCCCAATAATCATAATTTTTTCCATTAAACTGAGGTATTTGAGGATTAGTGAAGCTTGTGCTTGCAGTTTCCATTTCTGAGCGTAAAAAAACTTTCTAGCTGCTTGTAAATATGCTAAAAATAATCTGCCCTCAAAACAATTCTTACTGCTAGTAAAAACACTTGTTTTTACACTAACAATATTTAACCCCCTCTCATACCATGTTAGAAATATTTAGGAAATTTAATTTTGGCAGAGGGAAAAGAGTTAAGGTTTTCATGAAGCTACTTTTGCCCATCTAGCTTCGACACAATAGATCTGATTTCACCCAGCTACCTTCGCACAACTCTCTTCTTGCAATTCGAGCTTCAACACAATAAATCTGATTTCGCCCAGCTGCCTTCGCACAGCTCTCTTCGTGCAACGAGAATACACATACTCAAAGATAACCAAGATAAGGTTGGAGCAACACAATAAATCCTTAGTATTGAATTCTAAAACATGAAAATACATTCACATGAGGCTCCGATTCATTCACCAATTAAAAACTAAGGTTTATACTGATTTACATTCACGTGAGTAACACAGTGAAACACAATAACTGTTGTTTTTAGGCACCCACCAAAATTTGCTCCACCATTTTATACACAGACTCAAAGATAAACAAGATAATATTGGAGCAACACAATAAAAACTTAGTACAGTAAAACACAATAACTTTTGTTTTCACACGTCCACCAAAATTTTCTCCACCTCTTTTTTTCTCTTACCTCTTACTCTCTAACCTATTACAAAATGACTCTTACATTCATATATATAACTCAACATACAATTTTACATTTAATTCATGACACAATGAAATTAATATAATGTTGTTGTTGAATGTGATCACAATCGCCCACGTGTTTCTGAAGTGTGGGGCAATATTTGCTTAATAATTTCTTGCCCATATGTATTTACCAAAGTACATTGATTGCTTTAAATTTCTTGTTGCGTTTCACAATGAACAGAAACTCAACCTGCAAAAATATGTCTCACAAATATGGTTGCTCTCAAACTGTTTATTGCGGTGGTTGGAATTATTATTTCCAACCAAATCAACAAATATACTGACATTGTGTCAACTTTTCAACAACGTCAGCCTATGTGAATCAACACACAATTGAATAAACACTGCCCCTCACCAATTTTAAAGCGACGAGATTTTGGTTAGATAGACCAATTCAAGCAGGGATTTTAGACCACACGTCACTCCAAATCACCAAATTCCTGCACACCATCAGCGGATCTGTAATTCCACACTACCAATCCATCCAAATTCGTGGACCACCGAACATTCACAATCCTCAGCTACGATCCGATCTATCTTCGCCGAATTGGTGCGACCAAACTATGATACAAAATAAAAAATTAAGAATACGAAATTTGGTAAATGAATCATGCAACTCTCAAGTGAGACTAGTTGTCCCGAGAGGCTTGCTAAATAACATTATCATTTCATTGAATAAATAGTTGTCCCCTGAGGCTTCCTAAATAGCATTATCATTTCGTTGAATAAACAATCAAATATAACATATCTTATAGGATTACATTTTAGTGAATAAACAATCAAACCTTACATATCTTTGATTTCCATGATATTTATCTATCAATCAATCAAACATTACATATCTTTCCAGGAGATCAAACAAACTCCTGGAAAATAAGATTTGAATCTTAAATACAGCCGCAATAAAAAACTGCCTAACAAATTATTTCCAGGTTTACAACCTGGACAACAACTTAATGAAGTTGCAAGTTTACCACCTGGATAACAACTTAATGAAGTTGCAAGTACCAGAGAGCATCTCTCTTGCACATCCAGGCAGCTTGCAAGATTGCAGTGCCATTGTCGAGGTCTTCATCTGTTATGTCCGGATTATTATGGCGCCATAACAATTTGAGCACAGTGTCGATGACACAAGGCCAAAACGTTGCTTTGTTGCCAACAACATAACAGATGTCCTAATAGAAAATATGACGATAAATTTTTAAAACCATGTTGTCGACTTTGAAATAATCTGAACCCGCAAGGTTATAGAGAATGTGTACAAATTGAGTGGATCATCATGGCAAAGGAAAGAAACAGTCAGTGGAAAGACTTGAAACTTTTAGAGCAACTAACCTCTTGATTGTTCCTCACTTTAGTTTGATTAATAAGAAAATAAAGTGAAGGCATTTATTCATGTGAAAAGCGCTCTAACCTCTTCGTTGTTCCTTAACTTTAGTTTGATTAATAATAAAATCTACTAAGGCATTTATTCATGTGAAAATATGAAATTCAAGGATAAAGATTTAAAGGCTATTCTTTGAGTAGTCAAGTAGAGGTAATATTTGATAAATAGGGGATTCACGCCCATTAAACCTATGTGTGAAGAAATGGAAATGAAGTTCAGCCAATATTAAGTGATACAAAAAATATTTTCTTAAATATGTATGCGAAATATGTATACCTAACACTAATAGTTAGTGGATTAAGGTTTGTGATTTTGTAGTGACCCATTTTACATTCAAAGCTTTGTATTTATTTATTTTTTTAAAAATATCCTATCAAAATACAATGAAAAAGATAAGATTCTTATAAAAGATTTAACTCATATCTTTATTTTTTTGAAAGTTCTCAAATTACTTACCATTAATGATATATGCTCAGATAAAAGCATTTTAATTAAAAAAAATCTATATTTGAGTGAGTGATATTTAAAAATATATAAATAATTTAAATAAATGAAAATTAATTTTAGTCCACATGGGGTAGCTCAAGGGGCAATGGCCGTGGAAATGAAGTCTCACCGAACCGGAAGTCTTGGGTTCAAATCTTGGGCTACGCTTCCCTGTTGAGGGGTACTTAATGGACATGTAAATCGGAGAGTCCCGTCCCAGCCTGCAAAAAAAAAGAAAATTAATTTTAGAATAGTGATATTGTTAATTTTAAAGGAATATAAATACATAGTGGAGGTATGACATTACTTCCTTTTTTGTTTTAATGAAAACATAGATGTTATATTTTTTCAAAAAATTTGTAGACATTTCTATTTAAATAATTTTCTTTATTAAACTCAAAGTAAGAAATTGTGATCTTTTTATATCAATTTTATTAATAAAATGATTTTTTTAGAAATATGTACATATTTTTAAAGTGTTCACACATTATAATGCATTCACATTCCCATGTGTAAAAAAGCCAAGTGCATTCTCCATTCCCTCAATTCTTACTTCTTCCCAAAGACATGTTATTGTTAACTTGACCCAATCTCAATGAGGACAAGCAAGATATATATTACAATAATTGGAGATTAATATTTTGGATATGGGAGATTTATTTTATAAGTATATTTTATTCAAAATTCTTTTTCATATTTGTGAAATTATAAAAAATTTAATCATTCTTAAAAATCTTTTGTTATTTTTCAAATAGAACTTTCATTTTCCAATTATGGAGAAAAGCCCTCATCTAAACATGAAATCAAACCCTAACACTTATAAGACATACACATAAAACTAATTAATGTTTAGATGAACTCATAAATTTAATTAATGAGATTAGGAATATTAGAGAGCCATTTATTATTTTATTGGCCACTTCACTTCATGTCATTGTCGCCTGCATTAGACATCTGTATGACCAATTATCTAATATATCTAAATATAGGGCTAGTATGAGAGAATACTATTTAATAAAGAAGAGGTGAAAATTTTGCATATAAGTAAAAAGATGATTCTAAAACCAATCAAACTCTTAATCTTAGAAAAAACCATATTCTTAATCTTAGAAAAAAAACATATTCTTAATCTTAAAAAAAGGCATATTTGCATGAACTAGTATCCATTTCAAACCTGAAAAGTCCACCTAAAAATGGTTTATTATATTTGATAAACCTCCCTATAGGAAATTCTATTTTATTTTTTTTCATAATCCAAATTATTACTAATTTCTAATTTCCCATCAATTACTTTAGTATTAGTAAATTCTATTAGATTTATATTTTCTTTTCTCAATATTTAACAATCGCCATCAATAACCCATTGAAAGGGCCACCTACTCCTAGGCATTTACCTAATACTCCTAACCACCTCAACATAAAAGTAAAATTCAAGAGACTAATAATATAATATTGTTCATCCTGAAATTCGAATGGCATAGTTTTAGTTTTGCAGCCACGCATGAGTCGACCGTTGCTTTAGCATTTAAATGCATATCACTGATAATACGGCTTAAATGCATATCACTGATACACCGTATTATGCGTAATCTCATGAAGCAATTCCTTCACATTTGTATCGTAAGTATTCACAATCTCGCTTCCAAGAAAATCTGCTAAAACTCGAAGCTCGTTGCTTCTCATCACCCTAAGCCCAGATTTACAAAGTGCGTTAATAATATTTAAACCAGCCTTCACGTAAAAGACACTGAATTCAAAACCAGCAACGACTAATTCCACCATTCCGACAATATCTTTCACTATGTCCAAACTCTGCAATCTACCCTTCTGGTAGTCATAGTTATACTCACCTTCCAAATTTTTAGCCATAGCTATGTATTGTATCAACTGGAGCCCTCGGGTAAGTGCTATACTAATAGCTAAAACCCTTCCATGGCTGCTACCCCGGGGAACTACAGCTACATGGTCTCTGAAACGAGAAATGCAAAGTATTACCCCATTGACAACGATGTCCACGTAATGTTGGAAGTAGAGGAGAGCGTTTCTCTTGCACATCCAGGCAGCTTGGAAAATTGCAATGCCATTGTCGAGATCTTCATCTGTTATATTCCGAGTATTATTGCGTCCTAACAAATTGAGCAGTGTCGATGACACAAGGCCGGAACGTTTTTTTGTTGCCAACAGCATAACCTGTTGGAATGGTAATTCCAACTGCAGGTTGCAGGGGGACGTGGCAGCAATGGATGTCAACTTAGTGAGCGCAGTGATCGTGAGTTTTCTGGCCGCCCGAAATTTTTCGCACCAGCTTTCCGGCGAAGGAATATCGCGGTGATCGACTCCCATACGATATGGTGGCGGCACGTGTCTTTCGCCTGACGTCAGCCGACGCAATTTATCGGGTGGTAAAGTCCTGTTGTTGAAAAATTAATTCCAACTGCGCATCGGCAAAGGAGTGCAGCAGCGATGAACACTCCAGCGATAAGAGATCGCCGATATCGCATCGGCGAAATAGCAGCTAAAATTTTGTTATTGCCGATGGGCCGGACCCGATGATGGAATTAATCCCTTTTGATAAATTATCGGGTCCATCGTATTTTCGGTATCGGGAAAACCAAGTGGGAGCCTTTTTCATGCGATAAGTTGAGACCCGATATCCTGGACTCGATGGGTACTCAACATTTTGCTTCATATTATTTCGGGTCCGCCTGTGGCTCGTTTTATATATATTTTCAAGCATATATTATAATATATATATCTGGGGTATCGGGCCGTGATCGGGATTTCGGAATCGGGGGAAACCATCGGTGCACATTGTTGTGTCATGGGATGAAGTCCCGACCCGATAAGAGTTCCAAAAGCATATTGGATAATGGATGAAGTAAAAGCTTGGGATATAAATTTGACGTGAAGTGAAAGTCTTCTTACCGCCGTTTATCTCAGTAAGACAGTAAATGCTATTTACTGTGGTTGGTAAGTTCTTGATGAAATTTTTACTTTTTATTGAGCGGGAGTATGGGCATAGAAAAATATCAGTAAAATCATTTAATTCTTACTGTCTTCTTTTTACGGAAGTATGGCGATGTAAGTCCTCTCTCTGGTAGTCATATATTAATGTAATTTTTGGTAAATGAATTGTAATGAGAAGGAAAAAGCACAGCAGTGCGCAAGCAATGTTCTGAATATACATTGTTCTGGAAATCCATTTTGGTGTCATGCAGCAGCGTGATTAAAAATATACATATGTAATTTCTGCACAGTAGTGCGTTGTAATTTTGGTGAATCCCTCTGTGACAGAGGAAGGTTATAATCTGTAACAGCAGCTCATATTAATATATAGAAATCCTTGGTGTGTGTATGCAAACTCTGTTCTCTGTGCTCAGAAATTTTTCTTATGCTTCAGTGCATTGTCTCTGTGTGAAATTTTTATTGTTGTTTTTGGAATTTTCCCAGAAAAATTCCCCAACAAGTCCTGCAGCAAAAGGCCTCCCGATATTGTCGATCGCATGAAGTTGCATACGGGCCCGCATCAAATCAAGGATGGGGTGGAGTAAAACAATGTTTTTTTTGACCCCCGTTTCTGTCAGCTAAGAAATTAAATGGTATTTAAACGTGGTTGGTAGATGGTAGGTAAAATGTTATAATTTTTTTTATACGGAGGTATGGGTAAGAGAATGCGTGTAATTTTTTTTGGTCGCCTATGTATTGAAGGTTGACTTGGTATATGTAAGTAAAAAAAATGAAATGAAATGTAGTGGGTGCATGTAAAGAACGAATTTTTTTTAAGAGAGTTTTTTTTTGATACATTTTTGAAGTTCGCACAACAGTGTGTGAAGGCGATGAAAGAACGAGGATGAAGATTTAAAAGAGATGTGAAATGAACGCACAGGAGTGCGAGTAGAGAGAACAAGGGGAGCAACATGAAAGTTTTGTTATGTGTTGATTTCATATGGTAAGAAAGGAATGCACAACAGTGTAGGTGTTTTTTTTGTTGAGAGGTTGAAATGCAATGAAAGGAATTACATTTACAGCAGTAAATGTAAGATTATTTTTTTATTACAGCAGTATATGTAAAAGTCTGTTTTTACAGCAGTAAACCTAGCTCAGTAAATTCTTAGGTGAAAACACAGTTGTGGTTGAATGTTGTTTTTGGTAAATCCCTTTCAGCAAAGAGGATGAATGTGTATCAGGCATATATTTTAAGCAATAGGAAATATATTTTAAGCAATAGGAATGTTTTTATGGCTGTGTAATGGACTGTTATGAGTATATTTGTTTTAATAGCTTTCCTGTGCAAAGGTCCTAGAAGAAATGAAACAGAGCATTAGCTCTGTGGTGTTTGTTTGTTTGGTTTTGGTGGTGTTTGTTTGGTTTTGGTATTTTCCTATTGCAAAAATTTCCAACATAACCGATGCCGTAATAAAAAATCTGACAATAAATCTTTAAAACCATGCTGTCGATTTTCAAATAATCTGAACCTACAAGGTTAAAGAGAATGTTTACAAATGACTTTACAGATTTTTCAGGTATAGTTTCTAAATCATCTTGTGTCAATCCGATGATATCGACTATCCTTGCAAGTTCCCAGCACAATTCCCTAACGTCATCACATGAACAGAACCATTCCCATAATGAGTTAAGCAGATGTGTATCAATCACCTCGAACAAATATTTGTATCCCTTTATTAATAAAAATGAACCCTTGTTGTCTTCTTTGTATTGGCAATAAAGACGGATCAAATTGAGCTTCTGCCACAGGACCTTCTAGTCCTCTTCCTCCTTTTCCTCCTGAGAAAAGTAATAACAGTAATGGAAAACGAAATCCTTCAACAGATTTTCCATATAACTCTTCTTTAATTTTTGGGTATAATCGGGAATTACTTCAAGGCCTCGGATTCTGTTTTGGGTGGCGTATTGGTGCATCTGCTGTCTCAATTCAGTCTGGGGGATGACATTGTTGATGTGGAAGGGGTGACGGGTATATGGGTTGATGGCCTCGTGTTTGGTCACCCAAATTGTCTCCAGTGTCCTGCGCTTGTATAACATCTGTGCAGGGTCTTCCGCAGGCGAGAGTCGAATGGGATCGTAAGCAAATTCTTGGAACACCACATCCATATATTGTTCCGGGACACCATCTGAAGCCATTTTTGAAATCAATGAGCGAAGAATGCTGCAAAGATATTCGCATTTTTTATTCAACTTCTTAGATATATAGAGAAATATATACACCAAATCTGCTAGGGAAATCCGGTCGGCTGATGGTTGTAGGGGCATGCGAATGGCCCAATGAATTCAGAGCAATAGAAAAATGTAAATACGATTCCTTGCCGCTAGTGTGGTAAAGAATAGGTAGGGGAGACATTGAAATCAGTACGAGTAAGATAAAAAAAAGACTTTGTGCAATCCTGCACAATTGTGTGAACTAGAGTTGTCTCGGTATAAATAATTAGGACAATCATATAATGTGTATTGAGTCATTGCTAAATTCGTAGTTAGATAATCCATTTTAATCTCCTTAAAAAATTTACTATCCGGCCAAAATTACACTACCAAATTAATAAGTTAAACCAAAATACTATTTTGAAAACCAATAAAATTTTGAAACTGGGTTATATTTCTAAATAGCAATATGCTTTCCTTTAACAACTATATTAAAACAAACTACTTAGTGCAACACTAAGAACAACATTTATTTCAAGGGCCAACTCTTAATAAATGCAATATTTAAACAACCATTTTATCTTGTTAAAGTGTTGGAATTCAGGCACAGCAAATTTAAATAAAACACACAGCAGAACATCAAGCATATAGACACAAGAATTAACGTGGTTCACCCAACCAATCTGGGCTACGTCCACCAAACATAGTCATCATGAATATATTAATCAAATTGGAGATTACATCAAGAAATCCTCACACATTCTAAGCAAACCATCCGAATGGTTGACTATTATATAGAATAGAGAATCTAACAACCTCATAACTCCCTCACATCAAATATAGGAGGCATTAACTCCCTCCCAACAACCTGGAGCTAATCTAGGAACTGAATCCCTATTGTTGTCATCCTTCAGAGATTTTTTGCCTATTTGACTAAAACAGAAAATCTCAACAATCTCCACCTTGACAACAATTCGCCTGATGCCCTGTTATTATTATTTTATCTTTTCTGCAAGCCAAGAGAAGCCAAATACCAGCGTAGCTTCTCCAACAAAAACTGGTTTCGTGAACATGTATGCACAATTCTCCTTTGTATGCACTTTTTCAAGAGAGACTCCCCTTTCAATGATAACCTGTCTTACAAAATGGTACTTGATCGGTATATGCTTTGATTTACTATGATAGGCCGGATTCTTAGCCAAATGTATGGCACTTTGACTGTCACAAAATAAC
>APFE030983863.1:0-35725 GCA_000404065.3 Pinus taeda
TGGGCTTCTATGGGGCTCAATAGTAACAATATGGGCGCTACATGGGTACATCAATATAATAAGTGGGTTGTACTAATAACAATAAGGGGTTACTCTAGTAGTATAGGGGCCTAACATCCACAGATTAGCAATCACATGTACATAAAGTAAAGAACAGATAGAATAGTAAACAATCGACAGAAAACAAGCCAAGACAAGAGACACAAGATGTGGCGGCTAGCCAGGAACAAACCGCACAATGTGTGGGGAAACCCTTTGATCAAATCTGCTTTTATCTTCAATAATTCAGTAGAGAGAAATAGTACAATAAATCTCATTCATATAAGTAGTAGCAAACCCTAGATCACTAGCATCAGCATTAACGGCTTCATTATCAAACTAGGGCAGACGATATCTCACAATCTGACCGTCGGATTGACTTCATTCCACCACCAAAATTTGCGACTTCCAGAGGAGGTTCAGACGAACCTACAGTGTAGTTCAAATGAGGAGATCTTCTAGGCTGTGTAGGTCAATCTTTACTTCTACAGTTGCAACTTTAGTTTCAACAGTTTCTGACTTCAAACTAGGGCAGTCGATATCTTGCAAACCGTTCGTTGGATTGAATTCATTCCACCACCAAAAGTTGTGGCTTTCATAGGAGGTTCAGATGATCCTATAGTGCAGCTCAGATGAGGAGATCTTCTAGGCCACGTAGGTCAATCTTTAGTTCTACACTTGCAACTTTAGTTTCAATAGTTTCCGGCTTCAAATTAAGGCAGTCGATATCTTGCAAACCGTTCATCGGATTGACTTCATTCCACCACCAAAAGTTGCAGCTTTTAGAGGAGGTTAAAATGAACCTACATTGCAGTTCAGATGAGGAGATCTTCTAGGCCACGCAGGTCAATCTTTGGATCTGCAGTTGCAACTTTAGCTTCAACAATTTTCAGCTTCACATGTGTGATAGAGAGACCCATTTCTGCGCAGTAGAGAAGAGACTCATTTCTGCGCAGTAGAGAGAGAGAGAGATATGTGATGAGAAAAGTGAGTGAAAATGAGGAAAATTCCTCTTATATTTATACACAACGTTGGTGTTTAAATAGATGTGACTCTTAGGCTTCTAAGCCTACATGAGTTGTAGGTCAGCTTGATAATAATTCCATAATCAAAATAAATTCATATCTCCATGAATACTTATTGGAATTAGATGATATTTATATTAATCCTACACCTCTCTACGAGAGGAATCTAATAAAAATATTATCAGCCATGAATAAGATGACCTACATGAATTTTTTCCCTGGTTGCCAATTTTAACATATGTACATATAATATACAGACTTAGTCCTAATAATATATAATATAAGGTATATTTATATTAGCTATATAATTTTCTATATATATATTTGTCCATCCTATAGTTTCTTTACTCAAATCCTTGTCCTTCAACTATTACATCAACTTAAACAATTATTATATCAAGAAATCCATAATAACCAATTTTCCTTCGAAGAAAGGTATAACACCATACTCAAGACTCATCAATTTCATCTCACCATGATATTTCTCTAGCCTCATAACCCATAAGAAAACAAATTTAAAATCATGTAAGTTGTTAACTCCATTGTCCATGTCTTTTATTAGGTTAGAAAATATAGTAGTGCAACAAGATCGATCATGATTCTCATCATGAATCAAAAGAACTCCTTGTTCTTGTGTTACCATCATCAGGCGTAACACTCCCATCTCAAACTACCAAAACAACTAAAGACCATAAACCATTCAGAAACCATTCACTAACTATTATATATATATATATATATATATATATATATATATATATATATATATATATATATATATATTATGGATATAATATAGTTTATACCTTAGTACTTATTAGTTAATATCAATAATTGGAATATATTAATATATATGATATATTTTTAGCACTAATAATGGAATGGTTGTACATGATTTTACACTACTTCATATTGAATAGCTTTTTCTTCATATCCATGGTCAAGCCCCTAAATGTATATTGTCTAACATATATGATACATTTTGATGGTTATCATGTACTCGGCAATGCTCCTGAACAAAATCACGTTAATTCCTTACTTTGATTTTAAGTTCCTTTGCTTCCTTCCCTTGCTTCGTATCATATATAGAGTTTTCAATTTTTGGTAATCTAATCAAGTGAGATTGACCCAAATAGCTATTCAAATTTTCAACAATAACCATTAATTCATCTTATATATGTTTTTAATTATTCACATCAATATGGTACAAACCTAGCCATACCTTTTTCCCATACCATATACGTACTCCTAGAAAAAATTGATTAATAAGCCAAATATAAATTTGATTCTCTTATTCTATCTTAGACTAATGTAATCTATATATATTAATAATATAATAATAATATAATAACCACTTATGTTACAATTAAATGACAAATGCAATTTAATTTCAAATTATGTAAAATTACATCCAATTCTTTTTCAATTATTATCCCATATAATTATTATAGGTAATAACGTTTTATATCAAAATATTAAATTATTACATATTACATGTGATAGGTCTTTTAAAAATTCTATTTTTCTTTTTTGCTGAAGAAAGAGACGAACATTCTATTGATTTAGGAAAGAAAATAACGTACAAAGTTTACAACAAGTGCTCAGATGTGCTAAACCCCACAAAGGAAAGAGGGGAAAACCCCGAAGAAAACACCCAAAGTGCCCACAAAAAAAGCCGCACTTAAGCAAACAAAAACCAAAGTCTCAACTGCCATGGACCTACAAGCAAAGTCATGGACCCCCAAGTCTGAACTCTTCTCTACAGTCGTTGATCTATCTCCTTTTAATCTAACAGTCTAACATTGTATCATGCAGAGTAGTAGTCTCCGGAGAACTCACTAAACAACTCGACCAACTATAGCTGTTGATTTTCCCCTTCTTATATGATGGCTACTATCCATATTGTACAACCTTAATAGCTCAAGGAATATTGTGCGATGATGGCCATATTCTCTCACTCTCCCCCACCACGTGTTGCTCGCCGAGTGGCATCACCAGCTTTTCCGAAAATCTTCTTTTGGGTTCAAGGGCTCCCGATAAGTGTGGTAAATCATAAGCGGTTTTGACCATCCTGACCCACAAACCTACACAACAAACAGTGGCCGTAGATATGACCCATTCTAATCTGATAGCGAAAATCAAAGTCGCATAGCGCATAAGCCTGAGGAATACCATATGATGAGGGTGGTAAGCTCCCTCCTTCCCTCGCCATGCGTTGGCTGCTGAGTGGCATCACCTAACTTTCAAGAAAATAGCTTCACGGTTATAGGGCACCCGATGAGGGTGGTTTATCCCAAGGAGTTCTGGATTGTGGTTTTCATTTTCCTTTTCCCCCGCTACATTGCTCGAGGAAGACATGCCTGGAAGGGTTGCCTCTTGCTTGGAATCCCTATCTCGATCTTCTCGGTACCTTGTTGTTTCCCTTCGACAATTTTCTATGTGGCACATCTCCTCCAAGATTTTCCTCCCTGTAGTTCTTGATCTAATGTAGAGTTTGTTGACTTCCTGAGGGGTCCTAAAGTGCTCCTCCTTTTTAAAACTTTCTACTATGTTCTTATTCCTCATTGACAAAAGGTAAAACATTGTCTCTTGGTCTGTTTTGATTTTGTTGTCTGTCTATGAGAGCCCAGGATGAGCATTCATCTCGCAACCTATTATCTATGACCTCCTCCTACGTGTAACACATGCCAATTCGTTTGCTTCTAACCCCATCATTGGCTAACTAGTCTGCTACTTTGCTAGTTTCCCTACGAATATGCACAAATCTGAGAGTTCTTAGAATTCTTAGGTGTGCTTGAATTTTGTGATAGACTTGTAGAAGTTGCCAGTGAACAAAAATTTTCTCTGGTGCAGATATTGCACTTATCCGCTTAACTGAATTAATGACTAATTCCGAGTTAGCCTTAATGATGACATTATGCATGTTGTACTTGATCAGTATTTCCAAGCATAGTTCCATTGCAAGGAGTTCAACCATAATGTTGGTAGCATTTCTAAGATATATGTAGAAAATTACATTTATGTTGCCCTTCTCATATCTCTTGACTCCTCCATACCCAACATCTCTAAGATTTCCTTTAGAGGCTCCATCTATGTTAAATTTTAAGAAACCTCGAGAAGGAGGGTGCCAGAAAGCCTCTCCTTCTGAGATATGCTTGTTGATCTACAGGGGGGTTTGAAGGAGATGTGCCTAAAGCTCCAACTTTTGCAAGATGCTTGCCTCTCTATGACTCATGGGTTTATCTGTAGAGAAACTCCCAAGGGTGTTGACCATTTCCTTGAGTTTCTTAAGAATTAACTTAGTGATGTTGTTCATCGGGCCTATTTTGTCTTTGAAAATCCTGTTGATGCACTTCTTCCATACATTCCAGATTGTAAACTGTGGAGTCAAAGTCCAAGTTGCGTTTATTGTCTCATTATCTGAGAAATATTGTCTCAAATTCTTTAGCGTAGCAATGATATCATTTTCCTGCCTATATGTCTGCTGAAAGACATATCTAGCCTAGTTCCATAATGTGGCAGTGAAGAAGCATAGATTGAGGAGATGAATTAAGGTTTCTTCCTGTTGTCCACACGGGTGACATTTGGAGGGGCCAATGAAGCCTCTCTTTCTTATATTTCCCAAGTGAGAATCTTGCCTTCCTGAACTAGCCACTTGAATAGTTTGATCTTCATCCAATGAGGGTTAGTCCAAAGGTTTTTCCAGATCTTGTCACTGCTTGAGAAGTTAAGCCCTATAGCTATTCTTTTTGCTTCTTTAAGGTTGAAGATACTTGCCTTATTACTTCCCCATCTTAATTGGTCATTTGAAGTTGAGGTTAGAATCTTCCTTTTGTCTAGAATATCTTCAAGGGCTTTAGCTTGAGTTTTCAGCGTGTTCATCTCATTGTAAACTGGAAGTTTTCATATTCTCCATTTTCCATCGTTCCGTGACTGATCCCAATAGTTTCTCACCCTAATTAATCATTTGTTTATGGTATCTTCCTAGATACTTGCTAATTTCTCATTGTTGAGATTGCCTTCATGCTATCAATTGTCGTCCTAGCATCTGGCCCATTTTCCACTTCTGATCTCCTAGAAACTATGTTTTTGAACTAAGGCTTTGTTCTCCGAGGCCCTATTGCATACTTGTGAACATTTCACTTGCCTTCTCATTCTTATAAGGTTCATTTCTTACCAATTCATTGCATACTTTTGTTTCCATAGTTTAGCCGAGGGGTCTTGTATTTCCCTTAGCCATCTCCACCAAACATTAGCACCAAGAACTTTGTTTAGAATTTTTGGGTCATGTAGACCAAAAGGACCATGGGATTTAGGTTTTCATATCCTATCCCAAGCCACCCGAGCCCATTTCTTCTTATCTTCACCTTCTCCCTAGAGAAGAAATCTTTGAATGTTTCTAATTTGATTAATGACCCCAGTTGGTACCGGAATGGAAAATAGCATAAAAATAGGGACGGTTTGGAGGATTGCCTTAGTGAGAATCAACCTCCCTACTAAATTTAGGGCTCTATTTGTCCACCTGCTGATTTTGTATTTCAATTTAATCAAAATAGGATCCCAGATTTGTTTGTACAATGGCCTTTTGATGAGGGGAACTCCCAGATACTTCAAGGGTAATGAATCTCTGTGAGAGCCTAAAATTTTGAATAGGATTCTCTGAATAGAAATATCAATATTGAAAAAGAAGATTTTTTATTTTGTAAGACTTACCTCAGTGCCCGCGGCCATTGCAAACTCATGCAAAATTTTATTGAATTATTTGGCTTCTTTGACTGTAGGTATGTCTTGAATCATAGTATCATCCACAAATTGCTGATGTGTCACTATGTCTCCATGTCGAGTGGGTCTCAGTCCTTGAATGCTTCCTTCCTCCTTGATGGTTTTGATTGCTCTACCTAAGCCTTACATCATTGTAATAAGAAGGAAAAGGGAAAGAGGATCACCTTTCTTGAGACCCCTTGTAGGCTTGAAGGTTCTTAAAGGAGAGCCATTGAGAAGAATATAATAGATGGCAGTGGTTACAAGAGCCATGACCCACCTAATCCAATTTTAGTCAAAGACATAGGCTTTTAACACCTCTCTTATGTAACTCTAGCTAATTCTATCATAAGGTTTCACTATGTCGAGTTGAATTATCATCCCTGCCTTCTTATTACGGTTGAGTGAATGAACAACTTCATGGGCTTCAATTATGTTATCAAGAATTTATCGCCCTTCCACATAACCTATTTTCTCCTCTGACACTAGGGTTGGGAGGGGTTTTATTCGGTTGGCAATTACTTTGGATATAATTTTGTACACCACATTACATAATGCTATAGGTATGAATTTGTCTCGAGAGGTGGCCCTTTACTATTTGGGGATTATGTCTATGAAAGATTCATCGAGCGCCTTCAAGACAAATTTTGATCTTTGTGAGTCTGCCACTACCTCCAATATATCATGCTTTACAATCCTCCAACATGTTTTTAAAAAAGTCCACATTGAAGTCATCTAGGCCTAGAGCTTTCCCATTTTGCATCTCTGTGATGACTTGCTCAAGTTCCTTCCTTGTTACTGGTATGTTGAGATTGTAATTGTCTTACGTGGAGACGAGTTTACGAATATATTCAGTAAATCTTCTCATCAACTCTAAACTATTTGTTGTGGTTTCCTTAGAAATTTCATGAAAATGCTGGACCAGAACCTCTTCCATCTTCTCATGAGTATTTTTCTATATTCCATGTTGATCTACGAGTTTCACAATTCTATTGATGTTTATGTGTGCAATGTTGGATTTGTGAAAGAATTTGGTGTTTCTCTCCCCTTCCTTAATCCATTGGACTCTGGATTTCTATCTCCAGAATATTTCCTCTTGTATACATCTATTCTCCCATTCATGTTGAAGTGAGTCTGCAATCTTTTTCCTTTCCTCTGAGTATTCCTTTGTGATGAGAATTTGGTTTATTTCCTTTAGTTTCCCTTCCACTTCTCTTTTAGCTTTGAAGATGTTTCCAAATTCATTTTTATTCTATTCTTTGAGTTTGCCTTTAATGTGTTTGAGGCTATGATGTAGAAGGAACATCTTTGTACCTTGTAGGTGAAGCTCTTCCTTCCACCATTTCTCTATGTTTGTGAGGAAATCTAAGTGCGCGATCCATACATTCTCAAACCTGAAGGGGTTATTCCTTGGTTTACAGATTAGAGAAGTCTCCAATTGGATGGACCACCGGTCAGAACCACCAAAAGGTAAGATGAACATTGTTGGGCTCCTCCTAGTGAGTAGAAGTTCTTCTGAGATGATAAATCTATCTAATTTTGAGGCTACTTGGGTATAGCCCCCTCTTTTGTTATTATATGTGAAAATCCCGTTGCCAATGTCCATATCCACAAGTTTCATATTGGTGAGGAAGTTCTAGAAGGCAATTGAATCCCTTCCAAGTGTTCTAGTTCACACTTTTTTTTTCTGTGAGAGATTTTATCAAGTTAAAATCTTCCAAAGAAGCAAGGAATCGAAGTTTATCTTCCAATGGTTGAGGGCCATAGACATTAGTGATCATGTAGCAGTGTTTGTCACCCACAAGTTGCATAATCAATGAAAGGTGGTTTCTGGACGCATCTGCATCATCCAATCTAAAATTTTGAGGATCCCAAAGAGTAAGAATGCCACCACAAGACTTATTTGCCTTGACGTGAAGATATTCATATCTATTTAACCATTTGCTATGTTTTTCTCTCACCTTCTCAATTGAACATTTTGTTTCGTGAATGAACACTATGTCTGGTTTTTCCTCTCTGATTCTATTGCTTAGATTTCTCTGTTTTGTCCTACTGCCTAGTCCTCTAATGTTCCAGGTTGTGATCTTCATTGGGGGTTGGGGCGGGGGGTAGTGATGGAGTAACTAGATAGGTATTTCATCCTACTTGAGTCAATCATGAGTTTTCCACATTCAAGCAACAATTCTTTCTGTCTCTTTCTTCCTCTTCTCCTTCCTGGGATTTTAGCCAATTTTCCTGTCATTAACCGCATTAAGGGAACGCTTTTGTTATCGTGGTTTTCATTTCGTCTTTTCACTCCTAAATATTTTTGGTGTGACTTGTTAAGGAATATTCATTGTATTTTGTCAACATCCTCCTATGGCATGGATTTTATTCCCGAGTTGCCTCCTTGCTCTAGAAACTTTTCTAGCTCTAGGTTCTCCATGTCTAAGATCTCCTATAAGTATTCATCCTTTGTGTCACTTTCACTTTGAGTCATATCGTGGTATTTATCTACTTCCATGTTACTCAATGGGTCTGTTGTGTGTTCGTTTTGTTCTTGAGTGAACTCCATGCTTGTCTCTTTTCCTTTTCCCCTTGCTGCCTTATTTTCTATTTTCTTTGGAGTTCCTTCATCTTTTTCACCTTCTTCTAAGATCTCAAAACTATTGCAACTTCTTGTTCTTTCATCATTAGGGTTCTTCTGTATTTTTCTTCCCCCTCCTTTCCCATTTTCTCCCACTTTAATAAAACCTGTTGGGTCTTGCCCTTTGTTGGTGTCTTGGTATTTCACCTTCTTATCAAGAGGGCAATCTCTAAATAGGTGGCCATGCTCATGAGATTTGTGACATTGGAAAGGAATGTGCTCATAGTCAACTCCCTCAGCCCATTCATCATCATAGACTTCTAGAATGACCTCATCCAGAATAGCTCATGATAAGTCCATATCAACACATATGCGTGCATATGAGGCATACTTTCCTCATAGCATTCCCTATGAAATCTTTAAAAAATGACCTAATTTGTTGCCTATAGCTTTTAAAGATTCTGGCATCCAATAATCCAAAGGTAAGGAGTAGAGTCTAATTCATAGCGGAACTGATATGAAGGTTTCTCGCTCGAGCACAAGCTTCATCATCCATGAATGCATATAGAGACTAGTAGCCACATAGAAGTATGGTCCTCCTTAAAAAATCCTATCTCTCTCCTCCAAGTCCATAAACACCACTGTAAAAAAACCTTTGGATCCTACATGTAGCTTTAGCTTCCCTTTTGTTTTCCAGTTGTATTCTGTTGGTTTCTAGTCAAATTCCCATAAACTTGCATATTATATCATAGTTTGTCATGTGTTCCCTATGCTCTTGCAATGTTGGATCATTCAGTATTACACGTGGCTTATTGCTGGAATTTGGCTTACATGGACCCATCTTAGTTCTATTCTCTACTCTCTAACCTTTGTCTTCTGCTTTCCCCTCCTATCTGTCTTCCTCGTGGGTCCCATACTCTACATGGGTTTTACAACCCTCCTCCTTTTGGGCTTCATGAGTTTTGTCTTGTCCTTCAAGGAGTGTGGAGGCTTGCTCTTATTCCCTTCTCTGCCTCTGCTCAAAACCACCGTACTGTAAGAGGGAGTGGAGCTCCCTTCTCCTTGCGCTTCCATGAATATCTGTTTACCTTTGTCACTTCCTTTGTTGAACCCTATCAGAAAAATCCATTTCATCTTTTAAAAAATCATTTTTATAATTTCTTAGATATTTAATAAAATATAATATTTACACAATATTTTCTATTAACTATCCTCATCCCATTATAATTAAAAAAATCAAACTTAAAATTTACTACCTAATTAAATAAATAAATATATTACTAAATCAATACTTAAATTTATTTTATACTTAGATTTATTATACGTCATTTACGTTATAAATTTTACACATATTTATATATAAATATGTACACACTACAAATAATATAAATTTATTAACTAAAACATAGCTTATTTACATGTAACTTCAACAATCATACCATTATAAGACTGAAATTTAACTTTACTTTATTTAAAAAATTACTCAATAACTCTACGTTCCATTATCAACAACATGCTAACATGCTAACGTGATTTCTGTACAAGCCAAAAGTACTTTTTACTTAAAAAAAAAATAAAAAAAACAGTTGTAATTCCATGCCTCAAACAAGATAAGATTGTTGTTATGATACCATATATGCATATAATTAAGGTATTGTATACTATATGATATCCCTCATATACTATATACTAAAATTATTTTCATATAGTAATATATATATATATTATCTATGTCATAGTAGAATAATCTAGTATTAATATATTGTAATATTACACTAACTTAAAATATAATATATAATACTATTGATACTATAGTAATTTCATACTATATAGATTAGGTTATATACTGATTTATTATATATAGTAATATATTAGTTAATAATTAATATATATAGGGATACTTTACCTTAACTATACTAACTTTGTGTACTTATTGATTGTACTATAGGAATTAGTTATTGGTATATTTTGCTAGTATATATAAACACTAATTTATTAATATATAATTTTATGAATAATTTATGTATGGTTTAATATTAAGATAATTTTATCTCAACTTACTAGTCATATATATATATAGTATTGGTATGTATGGCTCATGCATGTGGTTTCTTGGTCATGATTTCTCATTTGCATGGAGGTTTCCTAGATTGAAAGTAGATTTATCTAGCTTTGTCATTTTCTAGCTAACCATAGTGTTGTGGGTTTATTTTCTTTGTTTTCTAGTTAGTTCTCGTGCTTCCTTAGCTTGTGCTGAGCTATTAGTTCTTAGAAGCCTTCGTTGAAACAAACTATATATTTAATAATATAGAGCTATATATTAACTAATACTATTATATATTATATATATATATATATATACAAAATACTATACTATATAATATGTCATGTTGATATAATATAATTATTAATATAATATATTATATTACAATTTGTTATCATCATATTGTATATTTTCTTATTATATATATATATTTATATACTATTTACCTTAAAATCTTATATAAATCACTATTATTAAATAATTAATATACACGAAGATTAATATATATATATTATATATAATATTATGGGATATCAATCTTCTATAATATATATATTTAATTTATGATATAAACATCGTAAATTCTTAGTATATATTAATTAGAAGCACTTAGAAAGTGAACCAGAACATCATAAAAAAGGTCATTTACCCTCCAACAAGAAAAGTGACATAAAATTGAGTGAGGCTGACCTCAAAGCTCAACTCATTAGAATTCAACTTGTGTCTTTAAGCTATGTCAACATCATCATGATAGTTTTAATTGAGTGTCATATCATTTTTTCATGCTAGGAAGTTACCCCTCCTAGTCACCACATTCTGAAAATAACACATGGTTAACCCCATGGTTGTAGTAACGTGGTTACAGATTTGGGATGAGTTTCGTAATATATAGTTTCGTAATATATAAAAACCAAGTCGAATAGTGACCAAGAAGAGGAGATATCTATGGTATTTCATGTGGCATGTGTAGAGGGGTACACATGAGTATGGTTATATATAAATTAAACATATGAATTAATTAGAATTTTAAGACAATTAAATACTATATGTTATATATTTAGTACTATATAATATTGCAGATAAGATATTAAAGTATATAAAATAATATAGAATACTTGGGTTATATACCTTATAATACTAGATATCCTATTAATAATATTATGATATTATTATTATTTGTTAGGTTTCTATACTATTAGTGCAACACGGTATTGTTATTAGTATAACCTCTTTATTATATTGTTGTGCCTATGCAGTCCCCATATTGTTATGATTGTGCCCTTATATTATTATTGTTATGTCGGAACTAACTATATTATGATCCCTTAGACTCATATATATAGAAAGGAAGTCTTGTCATTTGTATTATGAGATGATTATTCATTTGTGTAATGTAAAGGAGGATTTCCCCTCGAAGAGGCTTATTTTCAAGGTGTTTACTTATCTTTTCTATCTTTTTTGTGAGTTGGTTTCATAACATTTGTTATTAGATCTTTGGATTCTAAGGTTTCACTCCTCCAAAGAGGTGATCGTGGAATTTGCACTATAACTATTTTTTGTGACATTTTAGAAGATAAAGAAACCCATTTGGGTTCAAATCATTCTGAATGTTGGGTCTGAATTTGAGATCTTGTCTCACTAAATTTTCCGAGCTATGATCTAAGGAACTTGGAATTTGCATGTTCCAGAATTCCATGTGAAATAGGTCATCTTGGCATTTTCGCTATAATTTGTTTTATATGAAGGTTCATACTCTAAAATTAAAACCCATTTGATCCGCAATGGTGGTGATACTCGGACCCAAATTTTACATTTTAGTTTTTCATATTTTTGGAGATACATTCTAAGACATTTAGGATGTCTGCAAGCTCTCGAATTATGTCCCAAATAGGTGACCTTGGGAAAATCATCATAACTTTCTCTTTGAGCATCAGATTGAAACTTCATCAGAATTTAAAGAAAGATAATGAAATGTAATTTGTTGTGTATAGGGCTTAGTTCCTAAGGTTGGAATAGTGATACGTGGAACTTTGTACAATTTCACTCTACTAAATGAGTCTATAATCAGGTCATCGTGGGAGATTTGACATAACTCTTCCTTGAAGGATCCAATATTGATGAGTCTTGAGAGGTTAGAAAGAGGAATCACAGGGCTACTATAGGGAGAAATTTCAGAACATGGAGATCTGAAATTATAGAGTTACAATCATTTCAAGATCGAGCCCCTACAATCAAGAAAAGGAAATATAAGGAAGTTTGATGGTAGGGATCTGTTAAATTGGATACTATAGATGGATCCATTTTTTGACCTACATGAGGTGAAACTATTACAATAGGTACGTATTCAATCTTTATATTTAGAATCAAATCAATTTCTATGGTGTGAAGGGCTTTCTTCTCGTAAAGCACTTGTCACGTGGTTAATTCTCACACAGGAAATGATAGCACATGATGAGGATACAAAGAGAAACACCTTCTTTATCCAATTGAAAAATCTCAAACAAAAGGGTTCAATTATAGAGCACATTAGGGACCTTCAAAAATTGAATATATGGGTAAATTATATTCCAGAGAAACCAAGGATTGTTGTCTTCATGGGTACATTAAAGGATAACATTCAACATGAGGTTCGTCTTTGGGAACCTAATTCGTTGGAGAACGCATTGAGGTTAGTAAGAAAAATTGAAAGCAAAATGATGGAAACATGGAATCCCACCACTCATGATTATAATTATGGAAGTTTTTTTATCCTAGCCTTCCATAACCTACAATATTTACACCACAAGAATTGGAAGAAAAAGGAGAAAGAGGGATTTTTTACAATTATGATAACAAATACACTAGAGGTCATAAGTGTGCTGAGAAAAAATTATTTCACATAGATTATGAAGAGAAGGAAGAAAATAATCAAGAAACGTCAAAAGAAGAAGATATACACTAGGAACCATCCCCAGAGAAAGAAGAAATGAATGTGATGATATCTTGTAAAACATTGGCAAGAATTACCATTCCTCATACTCTCAAGATAGAAGGACATATCAAGAAGAAAATGTTCAAGAAGCTAAATATCACATCGAGAAATCAAAAATGAATCTAACCATAACTTGTAATGCATTGGCTGGAATTACGACTCCTCAAACTATCAAGATAGAATGAAATATCAAGAAGAAACATGTTCAAGAGGTTAAAGATGACATCGAGCTTCAAGAAATGAATCTGACCATATCTTGTAATGGATTGGAAGAAATTACTACTCCTCAAACTCTAAAGATAGAATTAAATATCAAGAAGAAAAATATTCAAGTAGTGATATATCACATCGAGCATCAACAACAAGTTATCCAACTTTTAACGAATAACACCACTTTGGTGTAGAAGCGAATGAAACAACAAGTAGATCAATATTGTAGTGAAAGAATATTTTATGTAGATGATTGGGTGCTTTTACAAATACATCTGAAACAAACTATTTATGACAAGGAAAGGTTGGAAATACAACATGCACTTAAGAAATGTCGACCTTACCTAATGGGAAGACACTTCAAGGTAAAAATATATCATGGTAGTCTTAAATACTTTTTAGAACAAATATTATCTTTAGAAGACATAAAAAATGGGTCACAAATATGTTGGATGATGAATTTGAAACAATCTACAAAAAATGGAAGAAAAATGTTGTTGCAGATGCACCGTGAGGAAAGGATGAGGATGTGGAAGCATTATTTTGTGCTATTTCTATTATCCAACCAGATTGGATAAACAAAGCAAGGGATGAATGGAAGAAAGATGAAGAAGTGTGACCACTAATTCAAATGTTTTAGAAGATCTAAGTTCAAACAATATTGTGAGAACATGAGGAGGAAGGAAAAATCATATCCGAACGTCGAGTCACAGAATCAAGAATGTGACAGATACAAAATCGATCAATTTCAGAGTATCTCATCAAGTGGAAGAACTTACCCATAGAGGATTCCACATGGGACGATAAGAATTTTATACAGAAGCATCAAGAACTACTCAAGCGTTGAAGACAACATTTTTTGAAGGAGAGGGCCATGTTAGGTCCCTATACTACTTGTGTAACCCCTTATTGTTATTAGTACTACTTATTATATTGTTGTGCCCATGTAGTCCCCATATTGTTATTATTGTGCCGCATAGAAGCCCACTATTGTTATTATTGTGCCCATTATTATTGTTATGTCAGCTCTTATTGTGTTATGACTCCTTACACTCATACATATAGAAAGGTGGTCTTGTCATTTGTATCATCTCAGAATTATTCGTTTATGTAATGTAAAGGAGGTTTCCCCCTCAAAGAAGATTGTTTTGAAAGTATTTATCTATCTTTTCTATCTTTTTGTGAGCTCGTTTCATAAAATATATTAATATCCTATATAAACTATATATGGACTATATAGTTATATTACTTTAGGTATATAATATACAATATATATAGTACTATAATAATCTAATATTTATATTATATATATAGATATAGGGATTAATATAGATATCCATAATATCTATTAATGATTATAATATGGTGGGTTAGGATGTTATTATTCGCTATACTATAATATATAGAATACTATATAATTATTAAAATTTCCTATATATTAATAGTTAATACATATACTAGTTGATAAATAATATTAAATAAGGGTATTGGTCAATGCTTTAATTCCCTTAATCGTATCTCGGTAAGCCCCCCTTGAAAAGAAAGAGTTTATAATTAAGATGTATGGGCCTAGAGGTAACATATACTTAATATCTATGTATTTGGAAGGAATGTGCCTAAAGACAACACTTATTGAATACATATATCTCTTTGACACTATTGTGCCTATGTACTACATAGATGACAGATAGATGTTTGCAAGCTCTCTATTTACTAGTGTATATAATATCGTAATATAGGGCGATGTGTTAGTTAAAATTGACTCAGGATAGAGCGAAAGTTCACCACGTTAAAACAATGATTGTTTTAGGGCACATGATATTGTGCACACATATTTTTCATCCTATGGTATTGCATGTAAAGGAGCCTATAAAAGGTTGAGAATATTTCATTGTAATGAAGGCCTAAAGGTGAAAAGTGAAGGCTCACTTGACCGGATTGGCGAGGGTTTTGGCCAATGCTAATGAGATCCCATTGAGTTAGGCAACGATGAGAGAACCACACCACTCTTCCTTTAATTTTTTTTTCACCTTCCACCTTTTTCTTTTAAAGGGAAACATAAACATGTTAATTCATGTTTTTGTCAATTTATATCTTACGAGATATCGCTAAAGGGTCCAATATAGGTTGGGAAATATCAGTAAGTTACAAAAGAAACTTGTGAGGTGCCAAATTGAAGCCTATAACTTAGCATAATGTAAATTATATAGAGAGATTTATATTTGTGTAATTTTGCCATCTAGTATTTTTTATGCATAAATTTGTTCTTATATGCATCAATTGGTTATCCCTAGTATTAGACATATATTTCGATATTAATAGGATATATGAAATATTATATAGGAATAATATATATTAATAGGGATACCTATATATATATATATATATATATATATATATAATATATATTATATATATATATATATATATATTATATATATAGTGTCCCGTAGAGGCCTCTAATAGTACTAATACATGATGATAAATTATCCATCTCCATTGGTATATATATGTAATACTAAAAATTTAGGGTTTGACTCAAAGTTTTGGGGAATTAATTTCTACTTAAGTATCTCCACAAAATTTTCTAAGCATTTACACCATGGAATTTTCTAGCAATTAGACAAAAATAGAAACCTAGGAATGGAAGATGCTACAAATTCAGGAACTATATTTATGAGCTAGAATTCTTTGGATAAATTACATGAAACCAATGGGACAAAACCTGTTAAGATGCCTTGACCAAAGTAGTGGGGTCCTCCTCAAAGGGACAATTCAGCCAATATTCACCAATATCAACTAGAGGGCACACACTCATGGAAAGTTATCAACTTTGGCTTCTCTGCCCCAACTATGAACGGTTTTCTTAGCTTCTGGTAGATGGAATTTTCTTTTAGAGAATATTGTCTATTCAACATTACCGTTAACCCCACTGATCTATTACATGTTGTGTAATTTGGCCTCAACACATGGCATGGATTGATTAGTCAGTATCTTATACTAGCGTTGAACTTCAGCTCCTTGAATCAATCATCACACAGTGGCCTCTACAAATGGAATATTATGACAAACACAAACAAATTTGGCATATGTTGATACTATCGAGTTCAGTGCTTGCTCATTCTATTCAAGGGTTTCAAGAGTGATAAGTTTGACCCTTAATTTCTGTTTCATGGTGTGGCCATGGTACTAGCATGAGAACATGCCACTTCCACATGTCAAAACATCTTGTCAAGCATTTTGACCCTTGCAAAATATGTGGCTTCTCAATTTCTCTTCATCATATTGCATCACCCCTTGCATAAAGGAATTCATTGTTAGATGTTTGATGGGTTTGGCCCTCGTACAATCACTAGTGTCGACTTGTGTCAAAAAACCAATATGACCATAGGATATTCATGAACCTTTAGTTATTAGTTTAAATTTTAAATAGACCCTAGTAATGTGGTGAAATTCAACCCCTTTCTTTACTGCTTTGGCTCACTACAATAAAATCACGAACCTTAGTCTAAGAAGATGGCTAGCTCAACCTCTGTTTTGGCAACAAATGATCTGAGCCTTGCATATCTACAATGTTACCCCAAACTTAATGAGCATGGCCTTATAAATTCATAATATCACCCACCTAATAAGCACAATAGAATGAAGAAATTTGGCCTTCTCAATATATCTTCAACAAATTAATGATTTGGCCTTGGCAAATGTTAGGTTGGCTAGGGTGTGTCTTTCAACATCAAAACCAATGGTATTGGGTTAGGGTGTATTTCAACACCAAAACCAATGATCTTCATTTAAGGTAATATATTAGCTAATTTAGAAACACTTATATTCTAGTTATACAATAATTAATATATATATATATAATATCTATATATATAGGTATACAAGAAAATACTATAAAATATTAGTATATCCTATATATATTGTATATTAATATATACATATATATATAATATATATATATACACTATTACTAATCCTCTAGTAGATACTATATATATACACATACATACATACTCATGAATATTGTAATATCATTATGGAATGATCTCGAGGGTTAACGATATTTCTAGAAAAATATTCTTCAATGATTTCTTTTCACAAGTTAAAATGTCTTTTTGGAATTCATGGAAGTGAGTATATCTAAAGTAACTTAGAATTAACCCATGGAGTACTTGATTCATAGGCCATTGAAGGACACCATGGCATCTCTTCATCATATTAGTCAAGGGATCAACCTTGGCTTCTAAGAAGATTTTTCACCACCAAAAGTATAATTCCATTTAAAAGAAAGCCTCCAACTCCCTCACCTTTTTAGTTTTCCTTTTTCATGCTTTAATTGGATGCATTACTTCAGACCCACTAAAAAATATTCCACATGAGTTCATCACAAATTCCTTACCTTAGTATCAATTACAACATATTTTGAGAATTAATTTAGATATCGCTCATCCTTACTAAGAAGCTTTTGGACCACATTTGCATATATATAATGGAATTATTATAATAATATATAATTATATTAGCCCCCCTCTCTATATATATTCTATAATATATATGAATACTAAAATATATATATATATATGAGTGCGACCATGTATACTATGTAATATATCATTATAATATTAATATCTTATAATATATAAATATGATATATTATTATGATATATTTGTTCTATATTTTTTAATTTATATATATTATTAGCATAAATTTAGATACAAGAATTAGAATAGAAATGATTAATATTTACTATAGATTAATTATAGAATTTAGAAGATAGGTATGAAGGGTTCTGCTATGAAGAGTGCTGCAATATTTAGAAGGAAGTATGAAGCCTTCTATGCAAGAAGGTTGTATCTGGGAATTCCTAGGTCTTGTTTTGAAAAATGTTGTAGTGCTGGGAGAGAGTTGGTGGGATATTGATCCATCATTGAACTTGGGATTTTCTGTCATTAAAAAAGAGTGTAGGTGAGCTGGTAGAGTAACGGATGAGGGAGGGTGCATCTTAGCAAAATAATACATTTATGACTGAGGGTGCATCTTAGCAAAATAATACACTTATGGACTATGAGCCAATAAAATTAGTAAGCACCAAGCAAGAACATCCCAAACCATGGTGAAAATTTGGGTACCTCCACCAGCTCAAACTAAAAATTGAGGGCCCTTTTAAGTCACACACTCCAAACTGAAACATTAGTAATTAGTTTCAAGGAAAGCCATACCAAGTCTAGTTTAGATTATAAATTTTACAAAACTGAGAAGACTAGAGGAGAGAATCCATAGATTGAGCTCTTTGATCCGAAATTTGCTAGGTTGAACTAGATAAATAATTCTTCCTTGAAAAGCAAACCATAATCTGCAATCCAACTCTTGCTATTGAAATGAGCTAAATCACAGTAGAAGCTATAATAAACAAATGAATAAGTTGCTATTGCCATTTTGTTATTCATTCCCGTGTCCTTCTCACGTGGAATGGATGATGCCCTGCTATGAATTTAACCGAGACACGCCCACCTTACATTGCTCAAAGGGGTTAATTTGACTTTCGAAACTTCCAACCACAGGTTCAGCTAAATTTAGAGTGGGTTTCTTAAACCCCATCCTTCACTTAAGGACTTCTTACGTGGAGTAGTTGATTCTAACTTAATGCATATCATAAGTTCAAACATTTAAATATAAATTTATGTGTTTTCTCTTCATTTTTATTTTACGATAAGTTCAAAAATATAAATATAAAATTATGTTTTTGCTTTCCATTATTATTTTATAATTTTTAAATGGATAATTTGGGACGCAATCTGGCCCACACTAGGGAAATAGACGCTAAAATACGCGGCGCATCAATC
This sequence comes from Pinus taeda, assembly GCA_000404065.3. Lineage (NCBI taxonomy): Eukaryota > Viridiplantae > Streptophyta > Pinopsida > Pinales > Pinaceae > Pinus > Pinus taeda. Next base: position 19,464 of record APFE030983863.1, read on the forward strand.
GAAAACAATTAGCGTTTAAAAAACTATAAAACAAGAAAACCCTAAAAGCTTTATGTTTGGGTTATGTTAATTGGAGTTCAGAAAAAAGAACAATAAATTAAGAAAACCCTAAAATGGTAATTGGAGTTTAACAAAAAAATAATTAAAAAAAGCACCGACAAGCCCATCCATGGTTGTTAGGGTAATCAATCACGCTATAAATATATGGACTCATTGCGTTTACCTCATATTACTCATCTCATATTGTTCCAGCAAAAGTTCGGTCATACTTCTCAAGTTCTCTTCGCTTATTCACAAAAATTCAGTCCTTTTTTTTTATTCAGATAATCTTTTATTGGGATGGCCCGTTAGTTGGGGAACCTTGGAAAGGGAAAGAAAGGTGACTCTGAAGAGCTCAGATAACGAATTGTTTGATGTCACTGAGGCTGTGGCATTTGAATCTGAGTACATCAAGATGATGATCGAGGACACTAGCACAGCCAGCGCTATTCCGCTCCCTAACGTTTCTAGTAAGATACTTTAATTTCCTTGCAGAGGGCTTTGTGTTATCGATTAGGATGTAATTTAATTTAACTGAATTTATAAAGGTATAAATTTTTTCTTTAGTTATTCAATACTAATTTGTTTTAGTGAGATTGTAAATTTTAATTAATTATTTATAGTATAGTATTATTTATAAAATATGTTGTTCCTTAATCATATAAGTTTAAATTTAGAATATTGATAATGCATATTGTTTATAATCATTCTCACTTTTAATATCTATAGCTTGTGCAAAGCCTAACCCCAAGGTTTAAGGAGAACAAAAACAATCATTGTAATCTTTCTTTCATGGGTGACTAGCAACCTTTAGTGAATTGCCTTCACCTACTTTTTACAAATAGTTCAGATTGTTTTAATAATCAGTTTTAATAATCAGTATCAGTAGGGCAATTACTTAGCCTTTACTTTAAAAATTTCACATGTCACACATAGCTTAATTAAGGGGAAAAGTAAGTGGCCATAATCCACACATTTTTTCAATTTGTTTTGGTGTTTTACTCAAGTCACATAGCTTAATTAACAAAGGAGTAAGTCGCCCATAATCCACTCATACTTTTTACTAACCAAAGAATTTTTACTTCATTAGCATCTGGACTAAGAACTGGTGTTATTAAAAAAATGGAGTAGCCCCTGCTTCCCTTGGGTCTTTTAGAGGATCATGGACATGCATATGAAATCTTTTTCAAAGCACTCAGTTTTCCATCCCCCATTTTAGGCTCACATAATGTAATAGGAAGGAAGTAAGTGGCCCATCAACCTCACATTATTTTCTTTGCAAGTAAGGAACAAACATAACTTAGTGTAAGTAGATGATTTTGTAAAGGATCATCCCATATCCACATGACTACAAATTTTGTGTGTTCACTTTGTCACTTACACACACATTTCACTACACATACTAATCTACTCTGACTTTGAACAAAGGAAATTTAGTGTAAAGACCTTTTGTACTTAGTTTATTTAAGCTTAATGTTTCACACCATAAGTGAAGGAAGACACCTAAAAGCAGTCATAACTTGAACAAACTAAATTTCCCCACACAGGCCACAAAATAATTTATAGTTTAGGTTAGGATTGTTGGGGGTAGGAATACAATAAGCCTCCATGGTCATATTGCATTTTGAAACATAGAAGTTGTTTTTTAGAGTGCTTCAAATCCTTCAATCATCTCGACTACCCAGGCAGCACATAGACCTGATTCATATGGGGTTAGGCTTAGGGTTAGTGCCTGTGGTACTATATGGGGTTAGGCTTAGGGTTAGTGCTTGTGGTACTATATGGGGCTGAGTACTGATAACTTATTACCAAGAAGGTAAACGCTCTACTCCCTCCTGAGACTAAGTTACCCTATTGGCCAAATTTTAGGGCATCTTTCCCTATAGGTGGAGGTGTGGGAAGCATTAAAGCCTCATTCAATGCCTTGGTCAATTCTTTTGGCTACTAGAAGGGTCACTAGTTCAGGATGTAGCCCCTTTTCTGGTTGCTCGAAGTGTCACTTGTTCTTTGGAGAAGTAACTTACATTTTGGCTGCCAGGTCCTTTAGGAGGTAGCCCCACTAACCCTCATAAAAGATATCTCGGCAAGGCCCATTTAATTGTATAGTGGAAAGGACTAATAGGTCTTCATAAGACTTTTTATCATATACAAAACAAACTAAAACCATTTTCCTTGTTTGAATTATCACATAGCTTAAGTTAAAAGGAAAGTAACACTTTATTTTTCATTTTTCTTTATGTATGTAATTTATTTTTATACATATGCCTCTCCTCACCACAAAGGTGACACACATTCCATTTTAAGAATACATAAATACTTTACTTTTCATATTAAGAATAACAAGAGAATTCCACACAAAACATTCCAAATCTTGTTTCAACTGAATATACATTAAAATAAATTCTACAAATAAAAACTGAAATTAAACTTTTTTTAGTGTGATTTAAAATAAATTATTAGATAATTTGTTACATATTTTGATATTATTTTGGTAGAAATTTTGGAGGAATTATCTTTTTGACATATTTTATCATATGTCTTAATTTTGAGATTTAGAATTTAAATCCCTCTAAAGTTATTTTGGGATATGAAATGAGTGAGAATTTTGTGAGCATAGCTCTATGTTGCTTGATGTCGTTTTACAAAGAAATTATAGCTTCCAAACAATTTAAAAATTACCTTAATCTAATTTCATATGCAAAAGATATGCCTCCCACAAGTTGTGCCCACTTGTTCACATGGTGGTACCAAGTGGATGCTCCATCAACCCCATTGCATAGATATGTTAAGTTAGTCCAGTCTCCACATTCAAGAATATCCTAAGAGGTCCAAAACCTTAACTCTAATAGCTGTTTGAAAATTGTGAAAACCCTAAACCTTAAATAGTTTCCAAGCTATGTTAAACACTAAGACACTAGGAAGAGAAGGGGTTCCATCTTTAGGACTATATTAAAACATAATTGAGCACAACAAGTAGGAGTGGCATTTGAAATCAAAACAAAGGAGAAAGATAATTTACAAAAACCATACTGGCAACAATGTCATAGGCAACTCCATAGTCATTACCCATTTCTTTGTATTTGTATTTCCATAATTAAATAAAAAAGAGTAGAGTATAAGCCTCACCTTCTAATTAGGTTTTCTCTCATATGACATTCCCTATGTTATATCTTGTATTAAATTATATGATTTATATATTCATTTACATTTTTTTTTTTTATGGGTTTCAATATTTCTATGTATTTAACACTAACTAAGTGGTAAGACATGTGAAAACCCTAATCTAAAATCATTGTCAAGCTACCTTAAACACCATGTCACTAGAAAGAGAGGGGGTTCCATATTTCTAGCATTGTATTGTCTAGTGGTTGAGTAGAGCATTTAAGAGTTTGATTTAAGAGCATAACATAAGAACCATTTAGAATACAATGTAAAAAAAAGCTCTCTAATATATACTCATTTTTTGTATGTATAGTTTCATAATTAAATAAAAGATAATAGAATATAAGTCTTCTTTTTTAATTAGATTTCTCTCATATCATATTTCTAAATTACATATATTTTATTAAATCATATAACTAATAATTTCCATTTACTTATTTTTTATTTCAATTATTTTAAATATTTGAAATAATAAATAATAAACAGAAGTAAAATTCAAAAAATAAATTAAATAATAAAAATTCAAAAATCACAATGTAAGATATAATAAATTATTTCTGGTGAATATCTACAATGAATTATATATTGTTTCACAATAACTTAAACTTAATATTACTTTTTGAAGAATTCATTCGCAACTTTCTATACCATGACATCTCATGGTGAAGACCTCTCTAATCTACTTGTGTAAAAAACTAGGGGTATTATTACACTAGAGAAGCCTTAACATGTGCTTTTACACTTAAAAGTTACCTTCCTCAATGACTCATTATCATCTTTAACCACATACCTTGAGATCTAGTAAAGGACTCTCCATAATCTACTTAATTAAAAAAGAGGTTTGTTAGTAGGCTAAATAAGCCTCAACTTATGCTTCTAATAAAGAAAAGATGAGGGGTGCATCAGCTTATGTTAAGTTGGTTCATTGTTTAATATTAAGTGTGTAAGCTAGGGTGAGCAATGATATTATGGGGATGACTAACTTAACATTATTTGATGTTTCATTTTTAAATGACAACATTTAAATTGTACTAATTATAGTTTTTGAGACCATCAATCATTGGTATAAGTGATTGTTTCCAAATATCTCATGAAAGATACCAAACATAGGCCCAACATTGTCTAATATGATTGCATATTCAACTTTGGAAAAAAAGCAGGTTTCATTCTAGCTGTGTATGATACTTTTCAAATTGATAACGTGCAAAATAGTAAATATTTAGTGGGGTGTTGTTGATGGTGATCGAAACTGCCAACATACAGGGGTACATTTTGTGAGAAACGCCTCCAAAAAATTCACAATATTAATTTCCTCCTTCAACAATTTTTTAACAATTTTTATTTATTTATTATTTATTTTTTTTTCCTAACTATTATACAAAATCTCAGCAGAAATTTTGGCCAAAGTAACCCCTATCGTTAAATGAAATTTGACGAAATAAATAATTTTGCTTTTGCTGAAGTATTTGTTCAACCAATCTAGGGTTTTGGCCAAATTATTTATCACCCAGGAAAAAATGTTTATATATATGAGGGGTCATATGTTGCTACATAGTTTTCTGCATTGTTGATTTATGTTTTTCGCCTATCGAGCTGAGTGGAAGTCAAGCGTTGTAAGCGGACGTCTGTTGAGCCGAGTGGAGCAGAGTGGAAGCCAAGAGCTGTTGATTTCTGTTTGTGGTTTGTTCAGCCAAGTGGAAGATGAGCACTGTAAGACGAGGTTCGTTGAGTCAAGTGGAAGCTGAGGTATATTGAGCTGAGTGGAAGCTGAGGTATATTTAGCCGAGTGGAAGACTAGTGGAAGCTGTTAAGGTAGTAATTTAATTATGTTTTTATGAAAATTTTATGATGTTTTTTTGAAATTTTTAATGATGCTTTTTGAATTTTTTTTTTATGATGCTTTTTGTTTTCGTGTTGTGTGTCGCCATATGAACTTTGGTTTGTTTCACTCGTCACTAGAAGCTTTCTTAGCCTCCTTGTTCATCATTCTCATCGAGACTCCATAAGTCACCGGCTGCATGTTTGTATGAATTTTCCCGCATGAGAAATGCAATGTAATTTTATGTAAAGACTAGAATTATGAATGGTGAAGGCTAGGGGTGTAAATAATAATCACTTAAAGTTTAGTTTAGTGTTCTTGTTTTTGAAAAAAATGTTTGATTAGAAAAGTTAAGTAAAATTAGGGCAACCATATAAATTAGATGACTAATAAATATTGATAGACATCAATTCATAATTAATAATAAAACAGGCTACTTTAATATATCTCATATTATTAAGATTTAAAAAATAAATACTGACTAAAATTATAATTTTATTTTAGATTATTATTATTATTATTATTAATTATAAAAAGCAAGTAATAAAAAAATTAAAACTATATACATTTAGAAAAATAGGTAACAAGGTTTTTAGTAATTGAGATTCACACTCACTTTACCATGGAGATTTGCTAATGTAAATAAGTTTTTTAACAATTTCAAAACTTATCAATACTACATGACCGGGAACCATAACTTGTTTTATATGACACCTGGTTATTTGGCATTTTTTTTAATTAGTCAATTTTAATTAAAAAGACAAAATGAACAGAAAAAATCTAAAATATTAAATCCTTACCATTAATAATTATTATTGATTCAATTAAAATTATAAAAACTCTACTAATTTTGTTAACTCACTAATTATCATGTTATAAAGTGGGGTGGTGGGTGATACAAGGGTTATTACAAATCCTATTGGATTATTTGAAAGTGCATTTCTTTGGGTTCTTGATAATTCAATAATTAATTATTTTGAATCTTGTGCACTATTTGAAGTTTTGAAGGCTTCATTTTACTTTGGTTTTCAAAATTTGAAGCTCGTGATGAATTTTTAGAATGTAACAAGGCATACACTTCACATTACTCCATTGAACACTCTTTTGGCACTAATACTAAACTGGGTGAATGAGGTATCCAAACACTATCTAGGGTTAACATCTTGGATGATTTAAAGGAGAATAATTATTTGATCAATATATATGCAAATCAATGCATTATTACTAAAAGAGAGGGGTGCTTGATTATTAATGATAAGTTTGGAATTTACCACATTACCTAATTTTCTCATAAAGGGCAAGACATGTATCTCTTATTTATGGAGGCACAGTAAATCTAATAATCATATTATGGGACATGTAATACGAAGAATCCCAAATCCCCTCATTGCTTACATGAGAAACTATTTCATTCCACACAATTTTGATTTTGTGAGAGGTGCGGCCCTTTATTCTTCAGGGATGATGGTTATAGGTTTTGGCTTTTTAGCTAGAGGAAATTGATTGCAAAATGAGGTGTGGTTTGGTGAGTCTTGTCCATTTGAGCTAGTTGATCATATTCTATCCTAGTTGAGTCCCTATCCTATTCTATAACATTACTAAGTCACCACTACAATTTATTTTTTTTCTCAAAGAAGATTTAATAGAGGGAACTTCCTCTTGTCTTAATTCACAAATTTTTTTAGTGGTTTTACTCTTGGTATTGGGGGGTTTGTTGGGGAGAGGTTTTATGTCTCTCCCTTTCATCCCTAATTGAAGGGACCCATTAGTTCACCATCTCATGTGTCACTGTTAGGCAACTCCCTTTGACCTCTTCCACCCGAGTGACTCATCACAAGTCCCCCCATGACAAAAACATGGTGGCACCACCTCCATAAACAATCCATATGTCATACATGGTTAGTGTAAATTTGTCAGAAATATTTAAGCTTATTAATGACCCAATATATTATGATCTTACTTATCGTACAATGTCATCTAAGATCCCCTCAATATTACTTAATCCCAAAGTGGTCTACGTGAAAAGTATAGAATATTTACCTAAAAATGAGACTTCCATGATTAGTATGCCATGCATTAAGCAAGACCATAATATTTACTCAAAATAAATTATTTTCAATGAAATTTGTATAGGTATTTTAAGAATAACTAAGTTGAAGAGGATTAATGAGTTGGAAGTTGAAGATCTGTAAGATATGATACAATTTTCAATAGAAGACTTAACATGGACAAAAATTGATGGGGATGAAGTTGCAGTTATTCCATATTGTGAGCTTGATGATTTCATAAGTGGAGAGGAATCAAATGAAAGTGCACCCGCTCAATTTCTTCTTAAGTATCACCAAAGTTGAAAAATAGAGGACATCGAACACACTTATTACTCAACATATCTTGAGTACGTTGTGTGAGTCTCTATATGCTTTTTGAAGATACGTATAATTTTTCCAATATGCATAAATATTATATCTAATTTTTAGTAATTTTTTTACTTATAGTTATTGGTGTTCATATTGGTGTTCATAATTAGGAGTGCATCCTTAGATCCAAAGACAAACCATAATCGACTTGAAAATATTAATGTCGCTTATGTGCGCGACAACTTCAAATTAGATCAGATAATGGTGTAATAATTTATAGTGCGTGTAGGCATATTGATAAATCCAATGTTATTTGTCATGGGATAGATGTAATCAGTAGGCCCATGATATTCAATTATGCACCACATTTAACAAGGGGTATGTGATCTCTTGTCCAACATTTTATTAAAAGAGGTTTTAATGTTACAATGATATGGCACAAGTTCATCTCTGACGTGAAGGATGGATCCGGTGAGTTATACACACTGATATCTAGAGATACATACATGATAAGACAAGATATACTAAACATTTACTATGATACCATAAGGCTAGAGTATGTTAAAGATCAAAGTGATCCAAACAATGTAGAATGATGGTATAAGGAACACCCAGAGAGTTTTTTCTTCTACAAAAAACAAGATCTTGTTGAAAATATCCCTTTTATCATAGGCATACAAAAAATGTGGATGTGTTCAATGATGCTGAAGTACTCTCACAATAATATTATCTCAATGGATTCAACATCTAGTACAAATAAGTATGGGGTGAGTACATATTTATCCTAAATCTAAGTACATATTTATCATTTATTTAACCTCATGTTAATGCATGTATCTTATATAAATATAACTATGCACATTTTTTCAAATGAAGTATCAACTTTACACCTCAATGGTTTTCGAAGAACATCACAATCGGGTTCTAGTAGCTTGGGCGATATCATCACGCAATACTATAGTTGATCTTTGTGAATGGATATTTGCCTCATTCGCAATTGGAAACAAAAAGCGACCAGATTGGCATGTTCTTGCCTTCATCATAGATGATGCTACTGCCAAAATAGAAGCGTTAAGGTGATGTGTTTATTATTTTTATAAGAGGCATACAAATATTGTTAATGTAAAATCTCTCTAAAAATTAATTTATTCTAGGTCTTCAATCAAGTGTAAAGTATTATTATGTGTGTGCCATGTTCGTTGTGCATGGTTGAAGAATGATGGAAACAAGCTCCAAGGAAGGGAAAACAAAATACGACTTTTTTGTGGTTTCGTAGAAATCATGCACATTTGTAAAGATGATGAATCTATGAAAAAAAAATCTGAAATCTTATCGAAAGAATTCAATGAAGAAAATAGGTTTTTGGAATATTTTAGAACTACTTGGTAAGCCAACAACAAAATATGTAAGCTTCTTATTGGTGGTTTTAATGAATCTATTTTTGATGTCATATGTATACTTATTAATATATAACTAACAAATTCCTTTGTACACATATGTGGGCAAAAGCATACAAAAGTTTTCCGCATTGCAACCAAGATACGAATAATGCAATTGAATCTTACCATTGATATATCAAGGAAATGTACCTATGTGAGAAGAACAATGCCTCCAATAGAAGGGTTGATTGGTTAATCTATGTTTTGTTCACAAAGGTTGTATTATATTACAATCATATGCATCATTAAAAAGAAGCTAGTTTTGTACGATCGAGAAAAATCCAGGAACAATTGAATTCGTCCAAGTGTAGAGCTAAGAAAATCCCAAATGAAGATTGTGTGCCTAATGAAAAGAGTAATGATTATTGCATATGTAGCCAAAATAAGGATACTCGTGACATTTGGTATAATGTCATATATAAGGGTTCTAATCTAGACTTCTGCAATTACAATTGGGCCCTGAATGGAAATATTTGTAAACATGTATTAAAAGTTGAGATGCTAGTGAGTAACACTATTTTGGGTGAAAATGTACCATCTGGTGTCACTGATCCCACTACAAAAAGCCACAGAATTTTATTTGATTTAAATGAAACACCTATATTGGGCCTTGAAATCCAAACAGAACTTTTTCCATGGTTTGATTCTACTCCCAATCTGAATTATCATAATGAAACAAGAATTGATGATTTAGAGAATTTCTCATTTAATGTTGAACCAACCAATGTACGACAAGATAGTGAATTTTCTGAAGATGATGAGATGAAATGTGTTAACTCATAAACTCATAAGAAATTGAGATCCATAATACCTACAAATTTGGAACATGCATATGCATTGAATAACTTGGTAGACAAAACATGTCAAGAATACAACAAAATATTTTTCAATACTATAACTCCATCCAAGATCACTGCCAAGAGAAAACATAGTTTCTTGAGTCCAGTAAATAAAAAGAGGTGATGTGGTTGCAAGTGAAAATCAGGGACAAATAAACTGCAATTTGAAAGGGTTTGATGAGTTCATGCAAGAAAAAAAGAATGGTTGAACAATTGGAGTTATCTTCTCAAAAATAAAGAATTGTGGACCACGCGCCTCAGATATTGCAATATTCTATTATACCCAATATTGGTATTGAAATTTCATGCTATGCATTGTTTTACATTAAATGTGATATATTATCATGTTCAATACATTTTCATAACTATATGAACTTTTTTTATTGTTAAAGTTGAGGGACCCACATCTGACAACATTCCAAATTGTCAAATTTGTTTATTTGATGAACATGCTATTGAAAAAAGATATAGGATTGGGAACACTACTTCAGCCATTAACATCCCAATATCCTCCCCAAGGGTTCTTCCCCCAATTGTACAACGAATTAGGATGTATCATCACCCACACCCACCACCTTTTTCCTTCATAAATTCTTCCATGCCTAAAACCACCTTTGTGATACCTTCCCAATGCTCACCCCTACCTTTTAGTCATCCACCATTCTCATTTGTTCAATCATCCACCCTTAACATTCCAATTTCCCCCTAGGTTAATACTCCACCCTATAGTGATTCCCACTATCGTAAAACCGGTGGGGGTGTATCGTCGCCCACATCCACTACCTTTTCCCTATTTCACTTCCACCATGCCTTTATCCAACACCCCTGAACCATGCCTATATTCGTCACCAAGTGCTCCACCATTTACCGAGGAAGAGTTGTCTTCTCCATTGCCTCAGATCCTCAAAGTGAGAATGAGTATTTGATCAAAATATCATCATGAATTAATGAAATTGATTCTATGCCTTTCAATTTTTACAACAAATTGATTATTGTAATTTGTGCAAAGACATCAATTTGGAAATCCACCTGGGAGTGCCAAGAGGGATGAGGGTGACTTATAGACCCATAGTTTAGATCAATCATGATGCTGTTTTTCTTTTATGTCATTTGTGGGCATGAGATTCCTTTATCTATGTTGGAAATGAAGTTCTATTTTCTAAAAAAGAAAAATGTATAGTTGGACCAATTTTGAATTAAAATACATAAATTTAGACTTGAGTTTATGACAACATCATCATTGAATTTCAAATCCTTGCGTGGATGCAATCTTATATTCTATCAATGTTACATTACTGTTGATGAATGTAGCTATAATGGAAATTGCTTATATTATTTAGAAATTATGAGGTTTAGTTAAGTTACTTTTATATTTATATCTTATTTGATGTTGCATGCCTAGATGAAAATATCATTACCATGGATTGACCTCTTGATTTAATAAATTAGGAGAAGACATGAAGTATAGGGCACAAAACGTATGTATAGAGGCTAGAGCTCTTCACAGCTTCTGCATATGTGCATATATTTTGTAAATGCACAATTTTTTTCCGTATGTGTTTCTTTTCTTTTCGTATTTGTGCATATAGGAAAAATATGGCCATATACAAAAGATTCACATATACGAAAGATATATGCATATATGGAAGTTCCACATATACGAAACATGTGCACATATACAAATGTTATGAGTATTTATGAAAGATTTTAGCATATATAGAAGATATGTGTATTTAAGAAAGAAGCATAAGTTTTATATATGGAGGTAGCACAACTTCTGTATATGTGCATATTTCATATCACATATATTCCGTATGTGCACAACTTATATGTATGTGCATATCTTTCATATATGCATATAAATAGAGGATACACATATATATGGAGGTTAAAGTTGAGTATATAAGAAGGTTGAAGTTATTCTCAACTTTTGTATATGCACATATATGGAAGCTACGTGTATACAAAAGTTGTGCATATCTTCCGTATATGCACAACTTCTGTATATGCAGAACTTTTATATGTGTGCATATTCTCTCTATATGTGTATCGTACGTATATTCACATATCTTTCGTATATATGCATATTCAGAAGATATGCACATCTACTTGAAACATATATATGAAAGGTACATAGATACGAAAGGTATTTGTATATATTATGTGCATGTGCAACCTTCGTATATACACATATCTTGGATATAGGCATATTTGACAGCCTCCATATGTGCATATCCTATGTGCCTATACTGAAGAAGTTCATATAGGGAAGACATGAACATATATGGAGGCTAGAGATCTGTTCAACTTCTGTATATGCACGTATCTTCCATATATGCGAATATTTTGTCCATATATGCAATTTATTTTTTTTCTTCCATATATGTGTGTATCCTTTGTAAATGTGCATCCCCTCTCTATAGTGCACAACCTTTGTACATGCGTATACACAAAACTTGTGCGCATTTGGAAAATACGCATATACATTGGAGTTGTGTATATATGAAGCTTGTATTTGTACATGTGTATGTGCATATACGAAAAATATGCGCATATAGAAAAGCTTTACATAAACGAAAGATATATGCATATACGGAAGTTGTGCATATACAGAAGATGTTCACATATATAGAAGTTATCCGTATTTAAGGAAGATTTGAACATATATAGAAGATATGTGTATTTATGAAAGAAGCATAAAATTCATCTGTTCATAATGATCCATCAGGCTTTCCAACTTACCATGCTAAGTTTCACTTTCTTAACCAGAATATGATTCCAAACAACTAATCAGTCTTGAAGCTTCCTTAAGCATTTATTATCCTTCATTAAAGTCTAGTTTTGCAGTTTTAATTAGGCACATTGATTTTTAAACATTTTAACTTATTCTTGAGGCTTCCTTTTTCTACACCTCTTAGTAGAACTAGGTTTGTTCATTATATCCTCAGTCATTATGAGTCCCTCAAGTTTAGGGGATTTTTGTTCTTCTTGTAACTCCACTACTCATTTAGACTCATCTCGAAGCTTTTCTTTGTTACGCTTAGAAAAAATTAATTATCCTCCCTCTTTCACCTCCATATATAAAATTTATGTTTCTTTCGTAAACACACATATCTTCTATATATGTTCAAATATTCTATAAATATGCATAACTTCTATATATGTGCACATCTTTCGTATATGTGCAACTTTTGTATATGCGTATAACTTTCCTATAGGTGAAGCTTTTCTATATGAACATACATATTTGTAGCTACAACCTTCATATATACACAACTTCAATATATATGTGTATTTTCCATATGCGCACAACTTCTGTGTATATGCATATACAGAGGTTGTGCATTGTAGAGAAGGTATGCACATTTACAAAAGATACGCACATATATGAAAAAACAATTGCATATATAGAAAAAAAGTGCATATACAGAAGATATGCGCATATACAGAAGTTGTGCAGAACTGTAGCCTACATATATGTGCATGTCTTCAATATATGCAATTCTTCAGTATAGGCACATAAGATATTGTTGGACACCTAATCCTAAATGGGTTAGTGTGGAAGCCGAATGGACAAAGCTGTCCAAGAGACCTTGGGATGTGAATCCCAATGGTCACATAATGTACCATAAATATACATCACTTGTGAATAAAAAATGAACTGCATGATTTATCTTTCCTATCTTTCTCGCTCCCCATGTGCGTTTAACATGGTATCTGAGCCATGATGTGTGGCCTGTGTAGTTTTCTTTCTCAGGGTTTATCTTTTAGTTAAAAAAAATTAAAAAAAATAAGATGTTGTTATTCCCTGAGCAACTCGTCTGATTTGCCTTGAATAGCGCTGGCCTAGCCTTCATTACCTACGCTCTCTCTGCCACACCTGCACTGCCTCTGCCATAATGCATCTGCCCTGACATAATGCTCTGTCATTCTGCCACACCTGCGTTGCCCTGAAATTCACTCAGAATCCAAAACCATTCCAGCACCTCTCTGTCCATTAACGCATCTGTCATCTGTTTTCTTCTTGATGAATTTTGGCACGCATTCCGGCGTACGCTGCCTGTCTCATTGTTTTATATTTAAAAAAAAAAATGCTTTCTCTGTTGCTCGCGAACTTTGCGAATTTAAAACACATTCTTCCCTTCAATGTTACCATACATCCACAGTCGACCAGTGATCTGATCAATCTGATTCGGAAAACGCATGTTGTCTACGTGGAGGCACCAGTTTGGGTTTTGTTTTAAAAACGCTATTTCATATGTTTTCGCTCCCACTCCCAGTTTGAAACGCTATTTCATATGTTTCCGCTCATAGTTTAAAACACTGTTTCATTTCTTTTTCCGAATCAACCTACGAGTTAAGTCAAGGTTGAAGTTTTGCATATCTACCATGTCTATAAGCAAGTGATGGCGGCCCTGAATGATCATACTCCTGTCTATGTAAATGCCTTGCCCCACATCTTGATCCAAAAATTCCATAACAGTGCACTTATGCGCCAAAATGTTATCGTTAGTAGGTCAAGGTTATGACGAGAAATCCGTGATGCAATTGTGCCTTCCAGAGCAGCACCACATACTGCAGCTTCCAAAGGTTTCACACCGTCATATATATTCTTGCTCTTGCAAAGCCTAAGAACTAGGCTCCATATTTTTGGAATGGTTGAGCAGCCACTGACAATTACAACATCCGCTATGTTCTCCACATCAATTTGTGCATCAATTAAACACTGCACAATAAGGTTTTCGCATTTTTCAAAAACCTCATTATTGACTTCCTCAAACTCGTCTCGTAGCAAGGTTTTTTTGATATGACCACAGAATATATTGTTACACTATCAGGCTATAGGGTACTGGAGAACACGTTGTTTTGTGTTCTTCTTGAGTTTTACGGTTCTTTGTAGTCGCTGCTACTAATTCATTGGTGAATGCTATTTATGTTTAAAAAAAAAAAAATCAAGTTCCCACTATGTGGGAAGCCCTGTTGTCATTCAAATGATGGCTCGGGACAAAGTTTGTCATATATTTTTAATTGGTTTATACTCTACCATTGAGCTATAAAGGCCCAAGAAGACTGCAAATGCTTTTCTTGGTCATGACTTGAATTCTAGATGGAACTGGACTCCAACAAAATAAGGATGGCCTGTTAATTCCAATATCTGCATACGTCTGCAGGTTTCATCCTTGCCCACAAACAGTAGCCCCTCGTGTTCAAACTTTTCAACCATATCAGGGTTAACCTCATATTTATGTCGATGTCGCTCATCCACATAATTAGCTTTTTGGTATAACTTTGCAGTGATGCAATCCGCACTCGGGAAATATGTCCTCCTAGAACCCAGTCGCATGGTACCCCCCATATGGGTTTTTGAACCCTCTGGCATGAAAATAACACAGGGATTTGAGGTTTTTGGGTCAAACTCTGTGCATCAAAGTTTGGGTTTTCATACTTTCCATGTATTGAATTGAGGGCATTAAAGTATGAATTGAATGATGAGTATGAAAGTCTATAATCATGGATTGGAAATGAAATTTTGTATAAAGTTATGTTTTAAGATTTGTGATTTGAAAGCCCTATGAAATAGGAATAAGTTATGATTAAAGTATGTGAGTTAATCATGGAAGTATGGTGAAAGTTTGGGATGATGTGTATAATCTCATGTGAATATTGGCATGGTTTAGGAAGCATTTGAGTATTGTTTTTGCCTGAAGGTGAGTGGATCGAGATTGATAATATTGAATGATCTTGAACATATATTGGAAAGCTTCCGCAGGTTGAAATGGGAAAGTGTGAATTGGCTAGTGATTGAAGTTTTTGATTGAGTAAATGTTGGGATGCATTCTTCTATGTTTTACATATTAATGGTCGTGGGTATTGTAGGCCTAACCCTGTGTCACTTTTCCTCATTGTTTCACTATTTTTTGAGGATTAAAAATGGCTCCAATTAGTGCAATATTAGAGTTAGTGGACAATATAATACTCTCTACTATGAATAATACAGTCAAAATTAGCAAGGATTTTCTCTCAAAAATTCAGACATGTCTACAAAATGCATAGGAAAAGATTGATTTTTTGCAGCTTGAATCATAGCTACAGCAAGAAGAGCTACATCAAAATAGACACCATTCTGAACCTGTTTTTGTTCAGAACATTGAGACAACCACCCATCAGCAGCATGTTACAGTTCATTCAAATTTAGTACCAAACAAAGCAGCAAGGTTACATGCAGATACAGAAACTCAGTCTGCACTTCCCAAGCCCATCATCAGACCTTGGGAACAACTTGTCCACAACAAGCACAAAACTGGTCTTGGATATGACAAGGACTTGTCCTTTCATATTCCAAACTACGCAAAACCCATTCAGTTTCAGAGTACTGGATTCATTCATGACAGTTCACCTGCTCTCATGACACTTCAGCTCCAGCTGTTCCAGACTCTACTCTCTTCAACAGCAACAACAACAACAGATCGTAAAATACCAACACTGTGACCAAGTTGGCCATTTGAAAGATCATTGTTTTGATCTTCATCCATGTAAGCACTGTCATAAAACTAGTCATTCTTCACACAGATGCTTCAGAAACAAACGTCCTGCAAGAACAAAGATT
>APFE030983863.1:36709-47858 GCA_000404065.3 Pinus taeda
CATCAACAGCCAAGAAGATATTCCAAACACATGTCAGAACTTGTTCCAGAATATTGAACAGTCTTGCAGTTGAGTTTTCTCCATCATCTCACCTTGTATCTGACAAGGGGGGAAATGATGGTAATCTACAAGCTTCAAAGCCACATCAAGCGAGCCTGAGCCACAACCTGCCACACCAGTTTCAGAGTTGTAGCCAGAGACAAAGATGCCCATGAACATGCCTTTAGTGGGAAATCTAGGACACTTCCTCTAGCAGAAGACTTCAACTTCCTGCCACTTTTGGAAGAGTTCCGAGAAAAAAATTGAGGACACTTCCTCTAGTAGAAGACTTCAGCTTCTTGCCAGTTTTGGAAGAGTTCTGAGAACAAAATTGAGGACACTTCCTCTAGCAGAAGACTCCAACTTCTTGCCAGTTTTGAAAGAGTTCCAGGAATTTCATTAAGCATTCCATAGTTTTTGGTCATCCTTAAACCATCACAGGTTGAGACTTCCCTTTCAGGTTGAAGTTTTACCTTTTATGCGGGGTGAGACCTCCCTTTTATGGTTGAAGGTTTCCCTCTTTAAAACAATAGGAGCACCTCCTCTAGCAGAAGACTTCAGCTTCAATCCAGTTTTGGAATAGTTCCGGGAACTGCACTAAGCGTTCCAGTGTTGGTGGTCATCCTTAAACCACCGCCGTTTATACCAACATTTCAGAGAGCACATTCAGCCTAGTGCTGCCATGCATATTTGCATATTTTGTATTACAGCTCTCTTCTTGGACTCATACATAACCCTTCGGATTAAGGGGGGGAATGTTGGACACCTAATCCTAAATGGGTTAGTGTGGAAGCCGAATGGACAAAGCAATCCAGGAGACCTTTGGATGTGAATCCCAATGGTCACATAATGTACCATAAATATACATCATTTGTGAATAAAAAAATGAACTGCATGATTTATCTTTCCTATCTTTCTCGCTCCCCATGTGTGTTTAACAGATATGCGCATATGGACACTGTCATATGTGCCTATATGGAGGATATGCATATATACAGAAGTTGCACATGCAAATGATATATGCACATATATTTTGTATATTGTAGCTTTCATATATACGTTTCAAGTATATGTGCATATCTTCTGAATATGCATATATACGAAAGATATGTGAATATATGTAAGATACACATATAGAGGGAATATGGACACAAATTAAAGTTCCATATATATGGAAGATATGTGCAGGTAGAGAAGCTGAGCATATATATCGACTATTGTGTATGGATATTATGGATGTTGTGCACAATTTCTTTATATACTTAGCTTTTATATATGTGCATATGCAGAAGTTTCACATATACAGAGGATATACACATAGACAAAAGTTGTTCATATATGGAAGATATGCAAAAATTTTGTATATACGTAGCTTCCATGTTGAGATTGGAGTTCAAGGGCAATGTAGTATCAGTTGTATAATAATCCAAATTGTACATTTGGTGCATGCAGTCGGAAATATGCCTATAATGTATTCTGTATTTGTGGAAGAACAATTTCCCTAATTAGTAGGGATTATTTCATAAGGAAACAATGCAAGGAAATAGGGTCTTGGGAAAACCAAAATTTAGTTAAGTACTGGCCTAGGCTTGTTTAGGAAGAAATGAGATAGATAGAGATAGTTTAGAGCTTGCTGAGGCTTGAGGAAAGCATTGTAATCTTCTCATATTTTCTGAACAATGCAATATAAAGATAACATGGGTTTTTAGTTGTGGACTTTCCCAATAAATCATTGTGCAATGTGTTAATTGAATTAATTCTCTTGTATGCTTCATGATTTTGTGATCGTTAATTTATTTTGCAATTGGTAGTGTAGATTCCAATTTATTATTTTAGTAAATTACAATTAGTAGTTTGATTCTATGAAGAATTTCTACATGCTATCAAATTTAAAATCACAATAGAAGAGATGAATATGAGTTTGCCATTGCAGGAAGAACGAGTTTTTCATATCTATTCTCCAAAGTTAGCAGCAGGATCAAGATGGCATCCTATAGTCTGAGGCTTGAGTATTCCCTTGAGAGTAGCTCAAATTTCATTGCTCGGAAGGACCAAATGAAAGCAGTAATGGAAGATAATGTATTAAAGGAAAAAATTGATAAAAAAGCTCTGAAACCAACAACTGTAGATGCACATAATCTAGCAGAGTGGAAGAAAAATTTAGCCAAGGAAAGAATGAAGTTACTAGAAGGCGTTCAAGATCATATTGTCTTGAACCTCCATAGGAAGGAGACTCCATATGTAGTGTGGAAGGTATTGACGGACTTGTTTTAGAACAATAGCCAAATGCATAATTAATAGTAGAATATTTGGATGATAAATTACAGCCATAGCCAAAGCCTTGAGAGCTCGAATTGATCCTTGAAAATACTGGGTTCTGAGACCCCTCAGTTATGTATAGTCTACATATAAGATTACGTGCAGGGAGTTAGTATTTGTTTACAATCTATGTCTTATGTTACATGTTTTTGTGATGTTAGGAAAGAAACAAATGAGTTTCAAGGTTAGCTATCCTAGGGGTCATTCGAACCCTGCATCTTTCCCCAAGTGTCCTTACCCTTTATCTATATGCCTTACAACCTTGTATTTCAAGTAGGCATGAAGAACGTGCTGGCGTTGAAGCCTTTGTTATTAAGTAAAAGTTCCAAGACACATGTATACAATGAACATCACTAGCTTCAATAGTGGAGTATCGGATCCACTCCTTGCTCCCCAAAAGAACTTCTTATCCCTCTAATTCTTTATTGAAGGAGCCAAGGTGAAAAGTCCTTTTCTCATACAATGAGGGAGTATATATAACCTAGGGTGACTCTTTGACTACCCTCATGAATACTTGACCTTCTGTGACTTTTCAACTTATATGACTCTTTACAATGCATTTTGAATACAATATACATGATTCGAACTAGTTATGTGGCATATGACCACTAATGACATGACATGACATGACACTGCTGACATGGACTACATGATGATGTTGCAATGTTAAGCTAGTGTTGTTACACAGAGTTGAGTGTCTTGATGCAGAATATTTCCTTTTCACCTTCGCATGACTTGGTGATAAGGAGTGTTCAATGATCTTGAGTCTTAGATAATGGTTGCAAACTAGTGTCCTTTTACTTTCTACTGATTAATTACCTTGCAAGTTTAGCTGCAAGAGTGTCTTTGAACATGCTTCCCTCCTTCTCCTTCCCCATAACCTTTCCATGACATGATAGAGTACCTGTTACTGCAATTCAATCATGATGAGACACCATCAATTCTAAAATTCCTAGCCTAAGATGATGCATTATGATCCATACACTGAGCCCATAACAAGTGATATGCTGGGAAGATGGGCTCAGTTACTGCACAAATGCTGAGTTCAAACATGCAAGGAGAAGCCTTGAGCCTTGAGATTGTGCACTACATAGTTCAAGCAGGGATGAGGATCAATATTGTGCAGTTTCAGGAGCCATTTGTACAAGTTGAGGGGATGGACCTTGGGAGAGAATATATGGAAGCTACGCATACATGAAAAATATGCACATATATGAAATATATGCATATATCAAATTTGCACATATATAAAAGATATGCACATATATAGAAGATATGCACATATACAGAAGCTATGCATCTATAGAAGATACACATATACATGAGATGTGTGCATCTACGAAAGATATGTGCATATCCAGAAGTTGTGCATATATGAATATATGTGTATATTTTGTATATGTGCATATCTCCCATATATGCGCAACTTCTATATGTTCGTATCTTTCGTATATGCACAACTTCCGTATATGGACATATCTTCCGTATATTTACAACTTTTGTATTTGTGCAACTTCTGTATATGTGAATCTACTATATATGTGAAGCCTCTTCATTTGCATATACGAAAGTTTCACAGCTTCTTTATATGCACAACTTTTGTATTGCATATCTTCCATATATGCATATGGTACCACCCGCCGCTGGAATCTAGAATCTTTCGTCTATGCATATGTCGAAGCTACACATATACAAAAGATATGCACATATATAGAGACTATGTGATGCAGGTCTAACCGTAGGTCCTGCACTTATAAATAAGCACATATCATAAAAAACTAGATTGAAACACAATATCAAAATGGACATAAAATCTCAAATATAATTAATTAAAGACATAAAATATTTACACGAGAAATTCTCATACTTCACTCTCACACCTACCTACACACCTCTACATACTTACATGCCTCATGGGCTCACGTAGATTTAGATGAATGGATTAAAGCCCAGGTAGGTTCTAGGTCCTAAAATAACTCCCAAAATATCTCTCATGATCCATAAAATCTCTCATCTAATACATTATCCCTAGATAAGAGCTAACTAATCCAAAATTTTCTCAAACACTCCAAAATAATCTTGAAGCTTCTCCTGTTTACAAGAGTTTTCATTTTCTCCTAAAACTATAGAAAATATAAATTAATTAATTAAATCCTAACTTTGTAAAGAAACTCCCTTATAAACATTTGACCTAGGTTATATGCATTTGCATCACTACACATATACATAAGTTGTGCATATATGGAAGATATGTGCATATATAAAAGATACACATATACATAATATGTGTACGTGGACAGAGCATATGTGCATATATGTTTGTCTTCGGTATATGCACAATTATGTATATGCATATCTTCCATATATGCGCAGCTTCTGTATATGCTTACCTTCTGTATATATGCAACTTCCATATATGCGCATATCTTCCGTATATGTGCATCTATTGTATATGCACAACTTATTGCGTAAGACACATTTTAAGGAGTTGTTATCATTAGGAAAACCATGCATAGTAAGTTAAGAGAATGTTGAAACTATCTTGGTTGTCCTAGTGATACCTATCTTTCCGCATGTACTCTACTAATCAATCATTCCTCTCCATGATCTAGTCTTCTAGAGATATGATTAAGCTCTTTAGAGGAAGGATTTCATATCTATGAATTCACATCCAAAGAATAGATGTCGAACCATTTCAACTTGCATGGAAAAGAGTACATATAGAGGGATCTTGTATTCCTTTTTTGTGCAATATGAATTTGGAAGGATTCTAACATATCAAGTAATAACTATTGATAACAAAATAATATAAATATTTACCTTTTGTCTTTGTGAAGGTTTCAAGAATGATCAAGTGCGAAATGGTTTGGAAATCTAGGGTTTGCAGTGATCTAAAACTCAGATCTTGAGAGTTTCGTGATAGGGGAGTTTCCCTATTTGGAGAGTTTATGTATACATGGAAGCTACGAATATAAAAAATTCACATAGTTTATATATATACACACCTTCTACATGACATATCTTTTTTATATGCACAACTTCCATATATATGGAACTTTTGTATATACACATATACAGAAGTTACACATATAATGAATATATGCACATATATGGAAGTTGTGTATATACAAAACATATTCACATATACGAAAGATATGAACATAAATAGAGGTTGAGCATATCCAAAGGTTGAAGTTGGGAACAACTTTTTCATATGAACATATATAGAAGTTACACATATACGATAGACGCATATATACAGAAACTACGCATATATGAAAGCTACACATATTCAAATTCCATATATACAAAATATGTGCATATACAGAAGCTACAAATATTCAGAAGATGCACATATCTTCCGTATGTGCATATATCTTCTGCATATGTGCAACTTTCATATTTGTGCAAATCTTCTGTATATACACATATAGAAGTTGCACATATATAGAAGTTGTGTGCAACTTTTGTAATATGCATATATGGGAGATATGCGCAAATATGAAACTTGAACATATACAAAAGATATGCACATATGCAAAATTTGTGTATATAAAACTTCTGTATATGCACATATACAAAAGATTTTTTATCAGCGCAACTTCTTTATATATGCATGTACGCTTCCATGAAATTAAGATGAAATGTGTTAACTCATCAAATCATGAGAAATTGAGATCCATAATACCTAGAATTTTGGAACATGCATATGCATTGAACAACTCGATAGGCAAAGCATGTCAAGAATATAACATAATATATTTCAATACTATAACTGCATCTAAGATCACTATCAAGTGAAAACATAGTTTCTTGAGCTTAGTCAATAAGAAAAGACAATGTCGTTGCAAGTAAAAATGAAGGAAAGACAAACTACAATTTGAAATGTGATTTTTAATAGCTTGCATGTATTAAATCAATTAATTTAGTTTCAAACATTTTAGTTAGAATGACACAATTTCACATAACACTTTGAACAACATTTCACATTCTATATCATAACCTCATTAGTAGAGTGCAATCAACATGCAATTCTTTATATCTATTGAGGGACCCTTCCCTAGATCAACAACTTCCAAACTAACTAGACAATCATCCATATTGAGCTATACTTCAAATTGATTCCTTGAAAATATAGTTTCTTTAGACCTTTCATCTTATTTTGGTTTTTTGGAGGACATATTAATAAATATGGGTATTCAATTCAACATCTTCACTGCCATCAAGTATGTGATACTTTGAGCTTTCGTCACTGCATCCCCTTTCTAAGCTCCATGGATTGTTCCCTTCCTTAGAAATTGGGGAATTGTGTGTAGATTTTGGTCATTGGAAAATGTCTCCCCTTGGTTTAGATGTTTCATCGTTTTCATTGAAGTGTTTTTACAAACAAACATTTGAATTTATGAAATTATATTGTATTTTTAATGGGATTTTGTTCATCTAATTAAGATTGAACTATTTTCCTATGGATTTATTCATGCAAATATTATATTTATTGTTTTATGAAAGAATGACAATGTGTTTTTTATGGTATGGTTATGTAGGATATTAATGAAGTAACATGGTTGGAACCAGATCTAGTGAGAATCATTGGACATTGGACAACCAACAGGATTCAAGTATGTCCCTTTCTTTCTTCTTTGATTTACTGTTGAAATCTTACTTGTCGAGCCTAACTATATTATTGATTCGAGGGCCTTGTTTATTTAGGTAGGTTTTGATCCTAGTTCTTGACAGAGGGTCTGGGGCACCTCCCCAACCCACCCACCCTGCCGCACCCTGCCCTACACACTTTTATCACCACGTAATCCATAGAGAGTAGTGATACTACTTTGGAGTTCTATTTGGAGAGGGTTCAAGGGTTGGCTCGATGAGAAATTTATTAGAGTCAGAGTGATGCATGCATCATGGTATTTGACAACTCAGTTATCCTTTGGTCTAAGCTGGCTACTACAATGGGAGATCATTTAGATATTCGATTAGGCTTTAGTGATTCATCAATGGCATGGGGGACTTCATAAGCATGGTAGATTGGTTAGTAGGAAAATATCAACAGAAGCTCATGCGAGGAAGACTTTATCTCCACAAGGATTGGGTGGTATGTTTGGGATTTTACCCGTGGAGTGTATGAGATACACTACTGGGTAGGGAAACTTCATGAGGGGTTGGGAAAAGTGGTACGTTATCATGATGTCATAGTCATTGATAGTATGCAAAGGGTTTCTAGAATATATACCTTGTAGGATTGTGAGGGTAGCAAGGGGAGATTAATGTTGGACACGATGGATTGGTATCTTATTATTTATGGACACTTTCATCGCAAGATGATGCAAAGGTCAGAGAAAAATCAGTGTCACATCTAGGACCTTGGCATAGTTCACATTAGTAGTGGGGATTAACAACTAGAGAGGGTGTTTTTTCAATCATTGCTTGGGGATAATACATTTTTGGCAAGGAGGATTGTAATATCCCCATTCTTGATTTTTCATTTGAGGAGATTAATGAAATTTATTAGGGAGGTGCTACACATAACATAATTTTGTAGCTAGGGTTTTAGAGATGATTTTGGCTCGAGGAGCCCATGTGAAGAGGAAATATTGTATCTCGTTGGCTGGTGAGGGTCATAAGAGAGAGAGAAAGAGAGAGAGAGAGAGAGAGAGGAAATGTTCGCTTGTGGAGCTAGAGAGAGAAAAGGAAAGGGAGTGAACTAGTGGAGAGTGGGGGGAACCAAGGGAGAGAGAGGCCAAGAATTATAAAAAGAGCAAGGAGGCTCTCATTTATGATATATTGGATCATTTTAAATTTAATCACTAGTTCTCTTGAGCTGCTAATCCAAGGAAACCCTTGTTTTTTAGTAGAAGGTTTTCTTGAGTTAGAATTCCACTCTACCTTCAATGAACTTCAAGTGTCACCTTAGGAGAACAAACAGGAGTCCATTCGAGGCTTTTCTAGGAGCCTCAATGCAAAACATTTACCAATTGGTACATGTTTTCCTCAAGGTGTAGGAGGATAATTTCATGGGACTAAGAAGAGCCAGCAAGGGTCATAATTTGGGCTAGGTATTTTGGAGATAATCTAGTCACCAACAAGGTGATTTCCTTGTAGATTCCAAGGGGTGATTCAGAGGAAATCATTGTAGCCAAAATATATTATTTCCTAGAAAGTGTGCAGAATTTCCTAGAGGTGAATTCACAAGGGTTTAGAGGAAAATTGAGGAGAGATAAGAGCCAAAGTTGGGAGGTATTTCTTTGATGAGATTTTCAAGAATTCTAGAAGGATGCCCGAGGTGGATTCAACATGTATTCAGCAGAGAATTTCCTAGTATATGTGCAATTTCTGCATATGCGCATATCTTATGTATATGTGTAACTTTCAGATTTGTGCATATCTTCCGTATATACACATACAAAAGTTGCACATATCTTCCGTATATACACATAGAAGTTGCGCATGAATTTGAATAGCTAGCAAGTCATATCTAATTAGCTAAATGAATGTTGTATTGAATTAATTTGGGCTTAAAGAAAAGATAGGGGAACTATTCTATCCATATTTATGACATGTAGATGCAAACATTTAGCTTGAGGGAGGAAAGGTTGAGCTCACCCAAATTCTTAAATTTTGAACAACTCTCAATTGTATTCTATTAATATAGTTGGTGTTATAGACATGTTATAAAAAATAAAAGATAATTACTCATAGTTCGTGCTTTTGCATAAATATCATAGTCAAATAAATTATCCCTTATTCTTGATGGGCCCATTTTTTGTATTTTTATCAAAATAAGTTGATATATCCCTAGCTCTCTTGGATTTGTGGAGAAGGGAAGTCATACAGGACAAATTCAAGAAGTGGTTAGATAGGGGAAACTTAAAATGGCCAGCAATGATTCTATATCTCATAATATGGGGATCTAGCATGCTAGGAATGCTAACCTTTCTGAAACTCAACATATGTTAACATTTTATTTGCACCGTATACAATTGATGCACATATCAAAAGTTTCACATATACATAATACATGTACATATATGGAAGTTACACATATATATAAGATCTACATATATAGAATATATACGCATATATGAAAGATACACGTACACACATATATTCACAACTTTTGTATATGTGTATCTTTCGTATATGTACAACTTTCGTATATGCACAACTTCCATATATGCACATATCGTTCATATGGAATCTATGACTTCCGTATATGGAATTTTTTCGTATATGCACATGTTTTTATTGTATATGCAAAACTTCTGTATATATGCTTCTTATGTATATGTGCATATTTTTCATATATGTGCATATCAAGAAGTTACAGATATACAATAGACATACATGTACAAAAGTTGCACATTTACGGTGCTGAAAATAATACTGAGAGGGGGGGGTGAATCAGTATTATCAAGTAAAATAATCCTTTTTAAAAACCAAATTGTATACACTACTTCAGTCAATTCAACCCGCGTATATATGCAACTATTTAGAAGTAAACCAGCGTACATAGAGTAAACTTTTAATTTACTTGAACTTTAGATGATGTTTGTTAATCTGAGATGCAGCCTCAAATAACCACTAACCAGAGATAGTAAAACAGAGAAGAAAGACAATCACACACAAGAACACCAAATATAAGGTGGAAACCAAATGTGGGTGAAAACCACCTGCTGCAATTCATCTCTATCTTTCCTTAAATTAGAAACTTCTGTTTACAATGTACTGGTGCAGTCCTTACCAGTACGCAGGCTACAACCTGCAGAG
The DNA here is from genome assembly GCA_000404065.3 of Pinus taeda. NCBI lineage: Eukaryota > Viridiplantae > Streptophyta > Pinopsida > Pinales > Pinaceae > Pinus > Pinus taeda. The sequence continues at coordinate 46,838 of APFE030983863.1, forward strand.
AGCTACAACTCTCTCTCGTTTTCTAGATCTCCTGGAAGGGAGGTACAAACCCCTTAGCTTTTGCACTAGCTAAGATACTAGTACGTAGGTACTGGCCTACAGAAGGCTACAACCTTCTCTTTCTTCCAGAAACCACATTTCATCAATTTTTAGACTGGATCCATGAACATTAAATAGTTATCATGAAAATCTTCATCAACCAAACTCCTTTTCACCAACTAGATTTGAAGTTAAGTAGATACTCGTCTGCCAGCTGTACCCAACCACAATATCAGAAACCACACAACAGAACCCAGAACACAGCAGCAATAAGAAGAAACAGCTAGATCACAACTTAAAGCATATACGCAATTTCAACAGTTTGCAACTTGCGTGCATACGCATCTGCGTATGGAACAACCTTTGTATACGTGCCTTTACTTCACCTAAACTGCGTGTATACGCGCCCTCGCTTTACTGGACCTGCGTACAGATCTATAAAAGACAACACACTCTTCCAGATATTCAACCCAGATTATCAGACTTATAGATCAGACGAGCGTCACATCTAGTAGATCAAAATCATACAAAGATACTATCATTCAGGCTTAAATATTATGACCCATGAATAGAACTCATCCTTCCCTTTTTACGCTAAGGTTCCTCCTTCATTCAGATCCAGATCTACATCACCACCCAATATACCAGCTCTAGCACTTTGGCAGATCTTCAATCATAATTCAGATGGTAATTTGTCACAAGATCTCCTTCCCCTTTTATAGTCTTAGGCCTTCCCCAATACCATGGTCCAAAACCATAACATTTCAATACCATGAACCCAAAACTAGGGATCGACACATCTAACGAGACGCCATGGTCCAAAACATAGGTTCAAGTTCCAAGATCTAACTGCCATGGACCAAAAGGATGATCACCAACATATACGCGCTTTTGAAATGTATAACCCGCGTGTATACGCGCCTTAGTCTAGATGATCCTGCGTATATGACTTTTTCTACTTTCTGAGTGCCTGAACTGAGAT
>APFE030983863.1:51544-81210 GCA_000404065.3 Pinus taeda
GCTTCATCTTTGTGCTTCATAAGTCCTAACCAGACAAACCTAGAGAAATCGTCAATGAATAATATCAAGTATTCTTCTCCTCAAGGTGTTCTTTTCGTGAAGGGACCGCATGTATCTGTATGTACTAGCTCCAGAGGCATGCTAGCCGATCCTTCCTTCTCTGGAAAGTTAGTTCTGGTTTGTTTTCCAAACTGACATGATTTGCATATGGTATTGTCAGGAATCTTGATATCTGGAAGATCGCGAACTGCCTAATATTTGCATGCTTTCCTTATTTGTGAAAAGCTTAGATGCCCCAACCTTCGATGACATAACCAGTGCTCATCATCCTTGCTGAGGTAGCACTGTTGTTCTCCTTCTTCAAATATGTATATATTGTTTGGAGTTCTTTTGCCTTTGATCACTGTTTTACCTGTATCAAGATCACGAACAAGACATCCATTTGATCTAAATATTACCTCGGTTCTTTGAACACACATCTGGCTGACACTTAGAAGATTATGCTTTAATCCATCAACATAAAAAACATTTCCAGCCTTGACCTTTTCTTTTAACCGAGCAATCACTTTTCCTTTTATAGTTGCAGAAGTATCATTTCGAAAAGAAACTTTCTTTCCCTTTTCTAGAGCAGAGTAAGACTCAAGTTTTTCTCTATCACCTGTCATATGCTTCGAACATCCAGTGTCAATATACCATAGATTTTCTTGTCCCTCTGCATAAAATGCTATCTCACATCTTTCTGTTTGTGGTTCCTTTATTCTCCATGTTTTGGTGCTTGAGGCTTGTTCCTTTTTCTGCTGAAACCTGCTCCTGCATTTAGAATCTTCATGACCAAAGTTATTGCAAATAAAACATTCAACTTCATTTTCAAGAGCTGAAAAGTTGTTATATGTCCTTTTTGTAATCTCGGTCATACTTCTTTGTTTTTGAGCTTCTCTAGTCATGTTTTTTTTATATGCAACACATTGAGCTGCCTTGTGACCAAAGTTATGACAAGAAAAACATTGTCCATTGAAGAAACTTCTGTGCTTATCAAATCTACCGGCCAAGTGATTGTAATCTCTATTTTTATTCATTCTTGAACCAAATTGAGAAGAATTTACCTGTGGCTGGTTGTAGCTTTTGTTCAATCTTAAAACAGATTGCCCCTGATAGCCTTTGTTTGCAATTTGTCCCTGCTTTACCTGATAGTCTCCATTGTGCTTTTGCTCACTCCTTTTCGCTGCATCAAGATAACTTTTTGAAGTGGATGCTTGAGAAGTTTCTCCATTATAGCCCAAACCTGTCTTGTTTAGAGGAGAACACTATACATTTATAATCTCATCCAGAGTTTCGGATCCTTTGACAAACTTAAGATTAATAGCTTTTGTTTTCTCAATCTCCTTTCTAAGAGCAGCAATTTCACCTTCTAACTTTTCAAATTTTTTTTCCTTTTCATCAATTTGAAATTGTAGAGTATCAATGGTCATATTGTTTTCTTCTATACATCTCTTGAGTCTAGTAATTTCTTCAAAAAGGTTATCCACATGTATAGCATCCATATAATCATCATCTTCGAGTGCCATTAACAGTTTATATTCATTACCTTGTTCATCTTCATCACTATTTGATAGACCATCACTATCTTCATGAGTGTAGTAGCTTTTCTTATTTGCACCCTGTTTTTTGTTCCATCTAGCAGGTTCCTTTCCTTTATCCTTATAGGGACATTTTGCAGCATAATGACATACTCTTCCACAAGCAAAGCATTTAAAAGGTAACTTACCTCTAAACCTTCCAGAACCCCTTTGAAGATTTCTGACAAAATTTGATTCTTCTTCTTCTTCTTTTGGTACGTGACTTGCTTCATAATAATCTCCTTTGCGTGACGACTTGAAAGCAGCTTCTCTTCTATCTGAGGGACCTCCCTTTCTCATTTCATAAGCAGTTAGAATTCCATGTAGTTGAGACATAGTAAGAATTCGTAGATTTTCCTTTTCTTCTATTGTAGATACTTTAGATTCAAACTTGGGGGACAATGACCTTGAAACCTTTTCAACCAAAATAGCCTCTTTTATTTCTTCACCCAAATTTTTCATGCAATTAACAACCTCATCTACCCGAAGAAAGTAGTTAGCCACATTTTCATCATTATACATCCTGAGATTCTCATATTGAATCCTCAGAGTTTGAAGTTTAGCATGCTTTACCTGTTCATCTCCTTCGTAGCTCAAGACAATCTTTTCCCATATTTCTTTTGCTGATTTATATTGCACAACCTTCACAAATTCTGTTTGAGATAAGCATCCCAGCAAAGTATTGACTGCTTTATCATTTGTTTCATATTTCTTCTTTTCGGCCGCATCTATAGGAGTAGCTGAAGGAAAAGTGTAACCTGTCTCTATGATATCCAAAACTTCTGTACCAAGAGATTGAAGATATGCAGTAACTCTTACATTCCAATAGTTGAAGTTTGTCCCATCAAAAATCGGTGGCCAGATAGATGCTTCCCTCTCGTAGTTGCTCATGATGAAAGATCTTCCTTCAAGTGATCAAGCTTCTTCAAAAGGACCTGCTCTGATACCAATTGTTGAAAATAATACTGAGAGGGGGAGGGGGGGGGGTGAATCAGTACTATCAAGTCAAATAATCCTTTTTCAAAACCAAATTGTATAGGCTACATCAGTCAATTCAACTCGCGTATATACGCAACTATTCAGAAGTAAACGAGCGTACATAGAGCAAACTTTTAATTTACTTGAACTTTAGATGATGTTTGTTAATCTGAGATGTAGCATCAAATAACCAGTAACCATAGATAGTAAAATAGAGCAGAAATACAATCACACACAAGAACACCATATATAAGGTGGAAACCCAATGTAGGTGAAAACCACCTGCTGCAATTCGTCTCTATCTTTCCTTAAATTAGAAAATTCTGTTTACAATGTACTGGTGCAGTCCTTTACCAGTACGCAGGTTGCAACCTGCAGAGAGCTACAACTCTCTCTCATTTTCCATCTCTCCTGGAAGGGAGCTACAACCCCCTTAGATTTTGCACTAGCCAAGATACTAGTACGTAGGTGTTAGCCTACAGAAGGCTACAACCTTCTCTTTCTTCAAGGGCCCACGTTTCATCAATTTTCAGACTGGATCCATGAACGTTAAACAGTTATCAAGAAAACCTTCATCAACCAAACTCCTTTTCACCAACTAGATCTGAATTTAAGTAGATACTCCTCTGCCAGTTGTACCCAACCACAGTATCAGAAACCATAGAACAGAACCCAGAACACAGCAGTAATAAGCAGAAACAGCTAGATCACAACTTAAAGCATATACGTAATTTCAACAGTCTGCAACTTGCGTGCATACGCATCTGCGTATGGAACAACTTGTGTATACACGCCTTTACTTCACCTAAACTGCATGTATACGCGCCCTCACTTTACTGAACCTGCATACAGATCTATAAAAGACAACACACTCTTCCAGATATTCAACCTAGATTATCAGACTTATAGATCAGACGACCGCCACATCTAGTAGATCAAAATCATACAAAGATACTATCATTCAGGCTTACAGGAGATGACCCATGAATAGAACTTATCCTTCCCTTTTTGCGCTAAGGTTCCTCCTTCCTTCAGATCCCGATCTGCATCACCACCCAATATACCAGCTCTAGCACTTTGACAGATCTTCAATCATAATTCAGATGGTAATTTGTCACAAGATCTCCTTCCCTTTTTATAGTCTTAGGCCTTCCCCAATACCATGGTCTAAAACCTTAACATTTCAATACCATGAACCCAAAACTAGGGATCGACACATCTGATGAGACGCCATGGTCCAAAACATAGGTTCAAGTTCCAAGATCTAACTGCCATGGACCAAAAGGATGATCACCAACATATACGCGCTTTTGAAATGTATAACCCGCGTATATACACGCCTTAGTCTAGATGATCCTGCGTATATGACTTTTTCTACTTTCTGAGTGCGTGAACTGAGATCTGTTACCAAAGAAGGTTGCTATCAAGGACAACACATGTGCCATAGCCCCAAACCTGTGCCATAATGCCAACATACGGAAGCTACACATATTTGAAAGATGTGTGCATATACAGAAGATACGTGTATATACAGAAGCTACGCATATAAAGTAACTACACATGTATGGAACCTACACATATGCGGAAGATATGCACATATACAGAAGGTACACATATAGTGAAGATATGCATGTATGCATATGTGCACAACTTTTGTATGTAGACACATCTTCTATGTATGCATATATTCTGTATATGTGCATATCTTCCGTATATCCACAACTTTTATACATGAATTTTTTATATGAAAATATTCCATATATGCTAGATCACACATAGTAGACTACCTTACTTTTGTTCTTTGGTATGAATTAGATCTTGCCAGTGCCATCAAACATTGACAGTACACCCAGCTAACCAAACCATTGAACTATAGGGATAATCCCAATGGAAGAATGAGTAATCCATACCCTTGCATTATGGATCATGGAAAGTATATCCCCATGCAAAATACATATGTCATAAAGATAGAAAGAGAAGTAATTTTTTTTTTATAAGCACACAGATGATGAAGAATGGGTATTTTAGAAATTTCCATTGTAGATCACCTCATAATGCAATACACTATAGCAAAATACTAGGTCTACTTCTACAATCAACATTTGGAGAGGCTTAATCGATTATGAGCAAGACAAATAGAACACATATAACAAATGAAGGGAAATCAATCACACATAAACATAGAAGAATACTCTAGGGAAATCCTCAGTTAGAAACCCCGATCTATGTATTATCACACAGGTAGAAATATGTTCGGATTACATAAATCTTTGGCACACAAGCTATCCAGCTCTAAATAAAATCCCTTTGCTGCTCATAGATAGTCAAAGGCTGCTAAAAAACCTTCTCCTCTACCCCACAAGCCTCCTATTTCCTTGCATAGTTTCTCCTCAGGTCCAATGCTACCACCTATGTGAATTCACCTCTGACACTTCTCACTAAACTCAAAAGTAACTGCAAAATCCTGAAGAAGATAATTCCTACTACATGGATGAGTTTCCTATATAGAAAAAATCCTCCAACTGATAGTACACTTCCCCTTCCTCTGATCTCAACTGGGTCTCTGATTGAGATGACTTGCATGAGTTATTTATGAGAGAATATTCAGTTATCTAAAGTGCAATAGTTACATGCATGCATGCATTAACTAACTGAACTCACAATTAATTCCACGAATTGTTGGAACTAATCTAACTAGACTTAAATTAGATAACTGAGCTAACTAATTACAACTCAAAGTACAACTCATCCTGATCTCGTTTAATCAAAGGATAACTTCCTCAATCAATGGAGAAACTACTACATGTCTTCACATAGACTTCGTGTTTGATTTCCTATAACTAATTAACTCAAAAGAAAATAATTAATTATTTTACAAACAACTCCTAAGATCAAATTTGAATTTTTACTTCTCTATTTTAGTTCAGGGACTAACGAAAATAGGAAGATATCCCAAAATACTATTTATAGCAATGCTAAATTTAGCGCTTCCATATTTAGCATTTCTTGTTGCTATTTTCAACAGGCATGGATCAAGAGACTACAAACATGAGCCACATCAAGAAATAAATACAAAAAGAGACGTCCCCTTAGGACTATCTAGAGCTGCACATGTCATCCATGCACATATTCTCTCACATCTCTTATTTTAATAATTGAAATAAAAATTCTAATTTTTTTAATTAAAAATAAATAGCATAAATAATAAATAAAATTAAACATGGACATGGAATAGACACACAAAGTTATCATCCATCTCATGTGCTTCTCTAGAACACCATTTTAAATTGTTTTGAAGAGATTTAAATCACTACTTCCAAAGTTGGAGACTTATTTTCTTCATGGTTGTCTATGAATGATGATCAAATCAATTGTGTGCTAAACCTCATGATTTCCTATGTCAATGTAGTAATTTCTTGTGGTGGAGATAAACAATGAGACTACTACAACATTACTCATGGGTTCCCAAGAATACTGCATGATTTGTGGGAAATATATCCCATGCAGAAAAGCATGTTGTTGAGTGGTCTTCCTTCGAGATGATAGGGTCTTTGTGATGTGTGATAACTAGATATCCTTGACGTTATTACACTTAGATTTCGTCCTTATGTATCCTATTTGAATTTAGTGATCTTCAAGTTGCCTTTACTTGTCACCTTATCTCTGATTCTATGTTGAGAAATCTAGGGCAACTAAGATATGTATGATTTGTCTTAACTTGAAAACTGCTTGTGGTGTTATTTGTAGTATTATGGTGTTCTTAACATTAGACATCTACCAAAAAATGAATATGAATAGATAAAATGAACACATGATTTTCTGACATGAAATTCCTATTATGGTTGTCTAACATGAAATTCTAGGTCATATAATTTTTCACAGTGATTTTGTACAAGGGATTAGATTTCTTCCCAAGATTGTATACCCTAAAGGGATAGGTAATGATAAATACACATCTCTTAAGGATCGTCTGAGTGGGCTACTCGTTGTTTTTGATATGGATTTGGGTGGTTTATAGTCAATCATACGTAGGAATTTGAAAATTTGACAATGGGTTCATATAGTCGACCATGCCTTGAATTCAACAAATTCTGAGAAAACTTATCCTTCTTCGGAATGAATAAGATCCAACATTTTCTAAAGAAATCATCCATAAAAATTACATAGTACTTATCTTTTGTTGTGGAGATTGTAGAAAAGGGTCCACAAACATTAGAGTGGACTCACTCCAATATTGCATATGCTCTATTATCTCGACCATGGAAAGTGAATTTGACATATTTTCTCAATGTGTAACCTTTGCAGACATCTCCTTGGTCAGGGGAGCCTTTAGGGAGATTGGTGGTAATTTTCTACACGATTTTTAAGGCATAATGGTGTAGATGACCCAATCACGAGTTCTCACTCCCAAGTCAAAAACATTTATAACAAAAAAATTGCAATTGGTAAAAAAAATGGATTGTGAAGTTATTAGTAAAGAATAATAACCTAAGTGATTGAAAAGGGTGTCAAGTTATTATGATTTCTTTGAAGGATAACTATCTTCATGCTCAAATTTGGGTGTTATATATATATATATATATAGAGAGAGAGAGAGAGAGAGAGAGAATAAAATAATTTGACACGAATAAATTCACATAAAATGTAGAATAACAAAGACGAAAAATTCAAAATATTAATGAATCCATTATCAAATTTTCATTTGAATTTCCAAAATATGATCGAATATAAACCACCACAAAGCATATCGAAAATAATATGTAGCCCATGCAAATGATTCTTAAGAGATGAGTGTATTTTTCATTACCTTTCCTATCAGGGTGGAAAATCTTGAGAAGAGATCTAATCCCTCATAAAAAATCATTGTGCAAAATTATACGACTTGGAATTTGTTGTCAGATAATCATGATAGGTGATCTAACTACTAGTACAAAATATTAGTACATAATTATATTTCAGTTACTAAACCTTGTTCATACAATTTTAAATGTACAGTATGTCATCTGAGACATCAAAATCCAGGCTCGCTTGCAATTCGTACAATGTTCTTTATAATGGTAATGTAGGGTGGTAGTTATTGTTTCTTTCATTTGTTTTTTTCACGTATATAAGTATCTTCCGCATATGATCATATCTTCCGTATATGTGCATCTTCCGTATATGCACACCTTCTGTATATATGATAATTGTGCATATACAGAAATACACATATGTGAAACTTTCACATATACAAATATGTGCATATATGGAAGCTATGCATATATGGAAGATATGCACATATACATAAGAGACTCATATACCTAAGTTGCACATATATGGAAGATATGCACATATAAAAAAGTTGCACATATATGAAAGTTGTGCATATATGGAAGATATGTGCATATATGAATGATACACATATACAGAAGATGTGTGTGTATATGGAAGATATGCACATATATGGAATTTGTGGATATATGTGTATACGTGTATCATTCATATATGTGAATATCTTTTCTATATGTGCAAATTCCATATATGTGCTTATATTCCCTATATGCGCAGCTCCTGTATATGCACATATCTTTTGTAGATGCACAACTTTCTGATATGCACATTTATGGAAGAAGTGCCTATACAAAAAACATGTGCATAAACGAAATATTTGCATATATGGAAGTTGCACAACTTCTATATATGCACATCTTTTATATCACATATCCTTGGTATATGCATATGATACCACCCACTGCTGGAGAAATATCGAGGTTTCATTCAATATTCTCCACTCTCTAGTCCAGGATTCCCATACAGTTCTCGTGTTAGTCTAAGATAGTCTATCCTATTAAAAACTTAACATTCCTGTAAAGTTCTATAGTTTGCATGTATTGGTCGAATCATCTTATTGTGTGTCCTATATCTAGGATCAAATAATCCCATTCTATCATAATCTTAGTGTCTGAGAGAGTAGTTCTATGAGAGGATGCCTCTCCCTCAAATCAAGAGAGTTCTTCCTAAACATTGGCTGGTGTAATCTCCCAAAACAGGGATGCAAATATAAAAACATACCTTCTAGAAACAATTTCACAACAATAGATATCAAACATCTACATTACTTTGGGCAATCCATTTTTTATAATGTGATTTCGGATATTTAAATTGAAGTTCCCTATGAAAACTGACAAGAAATCTCATTAAGTATTTGTACTACTATGTAACGAATTAATTCTTGTTGCAGTGATGAAAACCTATATCGTTATTATTGGAATTTACTTTTTTTGTTGAAATTAATTCAATACACCACAGGGAAGGTTAAATTAAACAAAATAGTTTCTCCACCTTTCACTGTCATATATATAGAATAATCATGGTGTATACTAATTTTCTTAGAAGATTTCCTCTTGAAAGTCTTTCAAATTTTTGCAATGCATATAATATTTACATGAATTTTATTAATGTTAGTTATAATGTATGAAAGTTAAATGTATTTATTTATTTTTATAGATGTTAATTTAAAATAATGATTATAATATATATATATATATATATATAATATATATATACATATACATATATATATATATATATATATATATATATATATATATATATATATATATCAATGGTTTCTCGTTGTTAATTTTTATAGTTCCTATATTAATATAAGATATTTAATAGACTATGTATTATGGTGAAACCAAATGCCCTAGAAAATATGGATAAGTGCATTTTAGACATTATGATGGATAAGTATATTGTAGAGATTATGGTGCTTTGATGATGTATCAGTTAAATATTGTAGCTCACACAAGTGTTCTAGTTTTGAGAGGTGTCATGGGGCTATAAACGTAAAGGATTTAATTATCTCGAGGGCCATGCATTTTTTCCTAAAATTCACGTAGGGAAAATATATTTAATTATGTCATTTAGTGATTTTTTAAAATATTTTGTAAGTCCAAATTGATGGAAAGTGGATAATTAATTCAGATTACTTGGCATAAGATTGATTTACCTATAGAAATGTGAAAAGTTTCTAAGTTTATCGATTGGATCAAGTCAACTTAATCATGGCCATTCATTTTTGAATGAGTGATTATAAATGGAATTGATGGCCACCTTTAGAGACACATTGAGTGGGTGATCTCCAAGTAGACACGAGAAGGGTTTTAGCAAGAGTGATTGGGAGAAGAATTTCTAGGGTTTTTGTTATCACTATTTTTTGTAAGAGACTGAATTTTTCGAGGGAGGCCTTCAACTTCACAAGGAGGCCAAGTTGATATTTCGGAGGTACTATTGGTCTTCTAGAGGCGAGTGTGAGCTTTCCTTCCAATTTATATACATAGAGACAATATCTAACCTAGGATAATTACAACTCTATTTATATATAAATAGAGAATAGCTATGCAAGAAGAAAGTGAAAATGTAGTCATATTTATTAAGAAAAGTCTCATAATATACATATTAGTTGCACATTAATCATAATGTTGGAGACTCTGAGCTCATCAAAATATATCAGTAACCAACTTTACATTGACCGTTAAAAATTCCCATGAGGGGAGTTATACTTGTGAACATAACCCAAATAATTAGTATAATTCATATATGCATAAGCAAACTCCCAAAACAAGCCCAAACATAGCAAACGCCAACAAGATGAATGAAACACTATTGACGCGTAAGACGGAATTTTTGTTAGAAGAACGTAGAAGGAGAAAGCTTAGGCAATAGTTATGTAGAGTCAATTTGTAACATACATAAGTAATTGAATATAAACTAACCTTTACAAAACATTGAAGTTAGTGAGGAGGAAGCATACTAGTATATTTAGTCCTAGGAGTATACGTTATTATATTAGCTAATATGGTATACATATGTAGTCCTAATATTAGATATATGGCTAATCATATATCCTCTCTTATATCATATATAACATATAATACTCCTTATATTATACTAATAGGATATTATATATTATATATATCTTAAGTATTATTGATATATAAGTATATTACTACTTATATTATTATTAAATATATATTAATATGGTCATTATGTATATATGATATATGAAATGAGAGATGAAGACCTTTGAGATCAACCGAATTTTCATATAAGGAAATCACTGTCTTATTTTAGCCAACTTGCAAGGGGAATAGTGACATTCATTTTGGAGGATAGATCTTTCACATCATGACTTCTATAATGCTTATGTTAAGGTAATAAATATGAAGACATCAAGAAGAAGCCTTTGACCTATGGTAAACACATCTTGCTCATGAAACCCATGATGCAAGGAATATTAATTCATTTGTTTCATCTCTTACATAATATTATTATTACAAGTCAATGAAAATGGAACCTAGTTACATTTCCTTAAAAACTCCTCTTAACTAGGGAGGTATTCATTAAATTACACAAGGCTATTCTCAAAGCTAAATATATTGCATAGGAAGAGGCGAACTAGTAATCCATATGTATAACATGATTATAGCCAACATTGAGATCTCATAAGAAGAGTGTGACTAGTAATCCATATGTATAAGCATCATTATAACCAACCTTGTCACATAGCAAGGCTTTGACTAAAAACTCTATCTCTCAATATATCAGAGCATAATTTTAGCAAAACCAGCAATTATAGACAGCTTCAACATTGTCTCTTAAGGTATATACCCATTCGGGTGTTGACCAAGTATGACATTCTAGGACTATTATTATCTTGGTTTCCCAACCCTCAAAGAATATCAATCCCCTTGCCTACACTTATCTTGGATGCCCTACACATATTCAAAGAGCATTAGTGCTAGATGATTACCCAATTTTCCATTATTTCTCCCCAAGTGAAGACAAAAATTTTGTTTTTATCTCTCCCTCTCAATTAGGGAGGATATGCCCATTCGGGTGCTAAGCGTGTGTGCTATCAATTTACTGTTTGTTCTTTTTTTTAATTATATGATGATTCACCCTAAATATTTGAATAGAGGATGAATGACCACTTATAGAGTTTTATAAACCCAATGATTCAGACTACCAAGTGAGTCCATCATCATGGGCTATCTCAGTAGATATTTTAGAGATATTAATGATGTATCCATGAGACACATTTAAGGTTATATATATAGGTTATGAAAGAAATTAATCTAAGAAATTAGGTCGGCCAATCTCCAATTTTGTTAATATTTAGATTTTTTTTAATTAATTTGTTTTCTTAATTAATTAAGTTGTTTAATTAATCAATTAATTTGTTTAATTAAATTAATTATTATTCCCTAATTAATTGATTAATTAGTTTGAGAAATTAAAATTATTAAACCATTAGTAATTAGTTTGTTTTAATGAAATTTAATTTATTTGTTTACTAATTAATTAAGATGTTTAATAAATATAATTAATTGTTTAATTAATTAAATTATTTGTTAAAATTAATTAATTAATTTTGTTTTTAACTAATTATTAATTTGTTTAATTGGTTAAATAACTTGTTTAATTAATTCACTATAGTTTCACATATAATTCCTATTGTTTATTTTATAATTGTTTTAATATGAGACGACTATATGCTTAATTTAAATACAAGTGTTAACATGTTATTGTAATTAATAAGTTATGATTTTAATTTTGTTTAATGTTATCAAATGATTAGTTATGAAATAACCAATTATTTGATTTATATGTTTATTTATGTTTATGTTTTATTGTTTAAGGATAACATTAGTTAACGTTTCATTGGTGAATTGATTTATATTTAATTAATCTTTTAACCAGAGAGGAGGGATTAAATTATTAAAAAAGATCAGAGTCAATTATTCATTCTTTAAGATCTCAAGTAAGATCGAACTTGACACTCCTTCATATTTAATGGTAGGAGTTGTAGGAGGTTAGGTAAACTTGAAGCACGCACCAATTTATGCATTCAAAATATTGGATAAATATTAATAGGTAATAAAACCTTTCGATTTGGTTATTTGCATGGGTGAAGGAAAGATCTCAGTATTCTATTGATTGCTTAGATTTAAATCATTTGTTTCCATGCCATTTTCAAAAAACCTACATACCTTAAAATCGTTAATTTGCTTACCATTTTTTACGAGCTCACTTCTAAATTTTCTATTTAAAGTGGCACATTTTATTCTCTCACTGTGATTTAGCATTCAGAAGATTAGCCCCATTATGATTCATCAAATTGATTAGTTTATCTACCCTTACTATCATCTCGCTACATTGTTTCTTCAACTATCGACCTAAAAATAGAAAAATAATTTCATGTGATGTAATAAAAGGTAGACTCATGAACTAGAGCAAGGCCACATCTTCAAGGGTGGAGGGAAACAAATTCATCTTTTATTCATGTAAGGTACAGTCATAGGTCACAGTCCTCATAGCCCAAAGAATGGAAGTGTGGGAGGGATGTGGGGCTAATATTCTTCATTCTTTTCCTTGCCATTGGTTTCTCAGATGGGAGAGAACTCATTCTTCTTATTTTCAACAATGGTTTTGATAAGTGATATGGGCCCTTCTTTCACTATTGGTTCTTCAAAAAATTTAGGTTGCTCAAATAGAGGATTTTCTAGCTCTCCCATGGTGAAAAAGGCAATCTCATAGTCACACAAGGAGAGCGATGGTTGACTACTTGAATGGGTGGGTGTTTTGGGTATGAATTTCCCTTGATTATGCCTATTTCTATGAGGCATGCAATAACTAGTTTTTTTTTTTCTTTTGGGTTCGCCCCGCACAAACCATTTTTTTTAATTTCCAAGTCAAGAGTATCGATGAAAAGAAAAAGGTAGAAAAGGAAAGGCAACTTCTAAGTAGAAAAAATTCCTACCTGGACACCTTTGCTATAATGGTGGCAAAAATGATGAGTCTCAATATCTCCACAAGAATGTTGATACTCCAAAGACTACCAACTTAAATTATCAACTCGGGGTTCATAAAAACTTAGTGTTTAACCATGGTCATCCACGATCAACCATGTTTATTTTAGGGTTTATAATATTTATCTTAGGGTTTATATAAATTGTGTTTATAATATTTATCCCTTGGCTTTAACATTATTCCCTTGGGTTTATAATATAAATCCCTTAATTTTACTAATCTAAGGGTTCATATTCCTAGGGTGTAATATTATTCGCAAGGTTTATAAAACTAATCCTAGGGTTTAGTATAAATTGCTTGTGTTTATAATCATGGTTATCCTTGGTCAATGATGGTCCAGTGCCACATTATTCCAAACATTGTCTAAATCTCAATACCAACAATGGTCAACCATAGTCCAAATATTGTCTTAGTATCAAAATGATTGATGGTCAACCATGGTGAACGACTTTATTTTGTGGTTTATAATATTTACCTTAGCGATTTTATACCTTGTGTTTATAATATTTATCCCTTGGTTTATAATATATATTAATTTTAATACTTTTAATAATAATATAATAATATGCATATACAACTCAGCAATGAAATCACACATGAAACTTGTACCTGTAAAATCTTCCTAGTGAAGCTACTGATCCAAAATTCTACTTCCTTTTCTTCATTTTCTTTTTCTTGTCCTTTTCCTTCCCTTGCTTTCTTGATTACCTTTCTCCAAATCCAAGAGAATGTTAAAGTGCTCCAAAACTGCTCTAAGCATGAAACGCTGTAAGAGAGCCAATAACTAATCTAAGCGTGAAACGGTGTAAGAGAGCCAATAACTAAACTAACCAAAACCTGAACAAAAAAGTTGTATATTGTTCTCTTATGCCCTTTTATCATTGATGTCAACTTTTTCATCATTTTCCTTTGTTTTTCCTCTACTTTCCCTTGCATGCATATTTGTTTCTTTTCATCTTCATTTTCTCCTATTTTCCTTTATTTCTCATAATTGAATGTCAATTATTGACTCTTTTCATTTTCTGATGTGTTTTTTAGTTTCCATAGCCATTATTAAACCACATGTGATGCCCACTACAATGTTTTCCCAACATTCAGCTTGGACTATGTGTCTGATCACCATGGTATTATTTTGCCTTTAATATCCTTAATTATATTGAAATTTAACTCGAGGTTATTAAAAACCCCTCCCTTTTTAGAGAAAATTTTCCTTGTTGTTCTATGATACCTATGGCCACCAAACTACTGAAAATAAAAACTACTGCCTCTCGAGCTTTATAACATAGCTCGATGTAGTATTTTAAAATAATCTCGCACTCAAAAGAAAAATAAATTATACTCCTTATTGGAGTTATATAACTAGAACTCGATGCATGATATATATATATATATATATATTATATATTATATATATATATATAATATATATATATATATATATATATATATATATAGATATATATAGATGAAAAACACATTTTCTACAACCAGAAAATAATAAAGGATACAAATCCCACATCTCATTAACCATCCCCCATGTAGCCTCATCAGGCCCAAAGTGCTTCTAGTGCAATTTAACTTGCTCTATTTCTTGGTTTTAGAGGATGAATTGTTTCCACTATAGGATGCATTGAGCCTCTCGATGGAACTCTCCCTCTCGCTATAGTTTCCATACAAACCAATCAATCACATGATCAAGATCACGTACATATCCCTTAAGGAATGAAACATGGAGAAAATCATGGAATTTCAGTGTTGGTGGTAGTGCAAGTCTATAGGCCTCTCGTTGAATTCTCTCAAGGATCTCAAAAGGCCCACAATACCGAGGTTCGAACATGGAACATTGCCAACAATTTAAGGTGTTAACCTTATCCCAAGGACAATTGCAAGTTATCTATATAGAAACTTCTTCTTGTCTAATTGAAGCTCAAGTTAACCATAAAATGTAATGGAATAAAATCGATAGTAATAGACACATATCACATTAAAATCAATAATGAATTATAAATTTCAATAAGTATCATGTTCTGACTCACACCTATCATATCAAAATCAGTAAAAAAAATATGAATCTTAATAAGTTGCATGTTCGGGCTATGGGTGGTATGATAATTTTTAGATCTTGGTGAGTACATATACACCTTAGTTGTTGATATAAATGTATGTGAGTTGGCTTGTTAATGGTTTGATTTTGATTTAGATGTATCATGTGTAGGCTTAGGTTGTGGTCAAATGGATCATTAGTCATTTTCTGTACATATTGAAATTTATACAAAACAAAAATTAATTCTAGAAACATGACATCTTAGTATTTTATTTGAAAAAGGAGGAAATTTTTATTTATTTACATCAATGGTTCTGTTGACATGTTACCAATTTTATTTAAATATATTTTAAAAATTTACTTTACTGGTTGGTATAATTAGGTGATTAATATGACATTATATTATATTTATGTTTTGTAATTATGAAATTAAAATAACATTGAAACCATTTATTTCCTCGTGTATTGAGACAGTATATTATACTTATAATTTTGTGATTATGAGATTAAAATAACATTTAATTGATTTATTTCATTGTTTATTCAATAATCATAGAACTACAATTTCATAAAAATCCACTTTATTTTTTTGCCTAGTTATGTAATTTGTTATTGAAGCATAATTTAAGGAAAATATTTGAATAAAATGATATTCGCACAAAATTAGTACAATACCTTTTAAAATGTTGAAGTCAATAATGTATGGCCATAATCATATGCAGAACAATTTTATTCGTCGAGGAATATTTTCCCATAGGTTTTTACCAACCCTTCATCAAATACAAATTACTTCTTAATTAGTTGATGTGTGTTGTAGAATTGAGAATTTGTACTCCTACTCAAAAGTTCATTTAATGTTAACTTTACCGTGCAAACAAAAATCCACAATGTGCAAACAAAATCTACTTGACAAATATGGTTATTGTGAGTGTATTTAATGCGGTGGTTGGGATAAATCCCTCAACACTATTCTCATCCAAAATACTTGACATAATTTTGCTATTGCAGTGACATATTTATCCTCTATTGTTGACAATGAAACTATGAGTTGCTTCTTGGAGGCCCATGAAATGGCTCTCCAACATAAATGGAAAACATATCGTGACGTGCTCGTTTTACCATCAACAATTCCTCCCCAGTCATTGTGAGTGTAACCAACCGGCCTAAAAACATTTATAGTTGTGTACAAAATACCATACTCCTTTATCCCATTGATATACTTTAGAATCCTTTTGGCTATTTGCTAATGTGTTTCCTTACATGTCTCCATAAACCTCGACACCAAAGTTATTGCATACATTATTTCTAGCCTAGTTGCTATCAAGTATAATGTCATATTGACATTTTTGCTTGAATTTTCTTCACTCAAATTCAACCCCATGACAGTTGGAGTTGGTTCGGAATTGCGATCATGCATATTAAACCTTTCCAAAATGTATAATACATACTTTGCCTGGAAAATAAAAATACCATTTTTTGTTTGCTTCAGTTATATTCCCAAAAAATACCTTAACAACCCCAAGTCAGTCATTTCCAACTCAGTTTCCATGACTTCTTTGAGATCAACGATGAGAAAATCATCATTTTTTGTAAAAACCCAATCACCTACATATGGGACAACAACAAGAATCTTAGCATTTCTCTATTTGATGTAGAGAGTAGGCTCACCATCACATTTGTTGAGCCTATTGTCCAACAAGTAAGCATCTATCACAGTATACTATGCACGTGGTGCTTGTTTCATCCCATAAAGAGATTTCCTCAACTTATACACCTGATTTTCTTGGCCTTCAACCTCATCACCAAGTGATTCCACAACATGAAATTCCTCTCGTAGCACTCCATTCAAGAATACTAATTTTAGATCTGTTTGACACACTTTCCATTTATGTTGCTAGGAAATCGATCACTATACGCAGTACCTCCATCCTTGCAACTGGTGAAAATTTCTACACAGAATCTCTTCCATGATCCTACTTGAGTTCTTTGACAACTAGCCCTGCTTTACGCCTTTCAATCTTCCCCTTAATGTTGCTCTTGGTCTTATAGACCAACTTCACTCCAATGACTTCTTTTCCTTCTCGAAGGTATACTAACACCCATGTGCCATTCTTTTGTATTTCTTATATTTCTTCACCCATTAGCACAACCCATTTTTCTTCTTTAACTACATCCTCAAAATGGATTTTGTCATCTATATGGAAAAACAATGCAAATAAGGCATTTGGACCAATGCTACTATCAAAGTCATTCTTCTCATTAATTTGACTTAAATTTCTGAATTTTTGTCTTTTTGTGTTTGGAGAAGATGGGCTTGATATGTGAGTTGGTGTTCTACTTGAAATAGATGATTTTGTGGGGCTTTCAAGCATGCATGGAGAAGCACTTTCTTGACTGTGTTACATTACCCTATTATTTTCTGACGGTATCACTTGTTGATTGCTTTGCTGATCTTGAATAGGTGTAGAAGGAGTCATTGTTGATGAATTTATTGGTGCAGTTAATTCTTCTTTTTCTTCATGCAGTATACATACTTTCACATTGATTGTATTCTTTGAACTTCCATCCCATGCTTCCTCTTCTATGAATTACACATCTCTATTGATTATGAACTTCTTGGTTAATCAATTGTCGATCTTGTATGCCTTGGATTCATCACTGTATACAACAAATATTTATTTCTCCCCCTTCCCATTAAGGTTCATCCTTAACTCATGTCGGACATGGGCATATTTCAAACATCCAGACACTCTCATGTGAGTGACACTATGCTTTCTTCAACTCTGCGTATCTTCACGAATCACATTCTCAACACTTTTGGTTGGACACCTATTAATGATATATGTTGCACAAGCGACAAATTCAACCCAATAATAATTTGAAAAATCATTATCCTTCAACATACTCAATGCCATTTACATAATTGTCCTATTGTTTATTTGTGAGACAACATTTTGCTCACATGTATACCTTGTTGTAAATATCTTGTGAGTTCCATGATCCTTGCAAAAATGTAGGAAATTATTTTAGATGTATTCAACAGCTATATCAATCCTCAAGACATTAATTTAGTGTCCACTTTTCTTCTCAACAAGAGCTTTTTATTGTAGAAAATGTTCAAACACTTCAATTTTATGTTTTAGGAAGCATACCCATATCTTCCTTTTGTAATCGTCTATGAAGGTAAACAAATAGTAGCGTCCACCAATTTATGGTGTTTGTATTGGTCCATATAAGTATGAATGGACAATATCCAAAGGTGAATTTTCCCTTATTGACTTTCATGCTATAAATATTTCTCTATGTTGCCTGCCGAGGATGCATCCATCACATAGGATATTTAGTTTTTTAAAGACCGGAAATCCCTTAACCATGCCTTTCCTAAGAAACAAATTTAAACCTCCAAAGTTGAGATGACCAAATCTCAAATGCCATAACCAATTTCCATTTTTAACCTCTTCTTCAAGATTTTCTTGTGTGACAACTACTCCATTTGTTTCATCCTCTTGTGAATTCATTGACAATTGTGCTTGGGCACCTTCTTCCTTCAAATTTGATTTTATCTTTAGGGAAACATTCCATTGCTTGTCTTCTAATATTTTGCAATCATTCTCATTGGAGACTTTTCCAAAATTGTTCACTCATCATTTTTGAAAAAGATGGTGTACGCCTTTTTCATGTGATGTCCAATTTTCATGAGGTTATTTTTCAAACAAAGGACAAAATAAATATAAAAAATGTACTTCTTATCCCCCTTCTTTGTTAGAATATTCACTCTTCCTTTTCCCATGAAAAATACTTTGCTATTAGTCCCTAATGTCACTTTCAATTTTATACTTTCATCTAATTAGAAATCATTTCAATGTTCCGTGTCATGTTGTTGTTTCACCCTCAATCTATAAGCCATACATCACTTTGTTTTACTTTTCTTACATTGCGAGCTAAAAATATTTTATCTTGGTTATCATTTTCCTTTGTGAAATTTACACCTGGTTTGTTACTTATATCATGTTTATTATTTCTACATTCATTTTCATAATGGCCATACATCTTACAATAATGAAATTGAACATGGGATTTATCATACCTATGACCTTTTGCTTGATTCTCACTTCGGCCTTCACTTGAATTTTGATTGCTTCCCCTTCAACATGAGTTTGAAGTGTTGCTTCTTCCACCTCTATGTGGGCCATCTTCGTCTAGCATATGATATTCCTCTGCCTCTTCCTTGACCAAATGAGACTTTTGCCTTGACGGAATGTTCTAGTGAGGAGTTTGTTTCTCTATTCAATATATGTTAATCAGAAATCAATAATTCATGAAGCTCATCCACTAAAAACTATGACAGAGCCCTTGTCTCTTCTATGGCCACAACTATGGCATAAAATCTTACTGGCAGGCTTCTCAAAATTTTCTCAACTATTCTCCTTTCCTCAACTGCCTCACAATGAGACCTTATTTAAATAACTAGTCCAATTACATGTGTAAAAAATGAGTCTACACTATTTAACTCTTTCATAGAAATTATCTCAAAATATTTGCTTACCAATTGTAGTTTACTATCCTCACTTTTGTGATGCCTTGGTACGGTGTTTGCAGGGTCTACCGTGATTTATTGGGCTCTTTTTTTGTTTCAATCCTTGGGAAAATACATTCATGAACTACTTGAAAAACATTAAAGATGGCTTTTTAATCCTTCTTCCTATTTTCCTTCAACAAATCATTTTTTTCTTATGACAAGCCATTTATGCTCCTCCATGTTCTAGTTCTTGGAACCCATTATCCACCAAATCCAAAATACCTTGAGAGGAAAGCATATCGTACATTGTGATAAGCCAATAATATTCATTTTCCCCATTGAACTGAGGTATATGAGGATTATTCAGGCTTGTGCTCGATGCTTCAATTTCTGAGTGTCAAAAGAGCTTTCTTACTATTGGTAAATACGCTCCAGAAATATTTCTTCAAAACAACCTTTTAATTTCCAATAGAAACTTGTTTTTACACTAATAGAGTTTTTAGCTTGCTCTAATATCACGTGAAAGAATTTATATGGGGGAAAGGAGAGGAGTATTATTAGAAAAATGAGAGAGAGAAATAAAACAACAAATTACCCTTCATGTCTTATTGAATTCAATGGGTACATATTTATAGCATATAGATTAATGGCTACGACATATTTAGACAATTGATACAACTCGCGCATAGGAAAAAATTCCTCTAGATTTACACCTAGGGACACATGAAGACAATCAGACATGACATGGAAGAATTAATTCCAACACCATCCCTTAATTCTTACATGGAGAAAATATAGAAAATAGGTATTACAACAATGAATGAATCTATGTCTGACTCGTCTTCGTTAGCACTCACATCCACTCTAGAATCTTGCAGGCATCGATCTTTCACCACCACACATTGGAGGTGTCACTTTAACTCCATTTAAAATTTAACCACTTCAAATCATCCTTGACATTCTTTGCAGAATTGATGCTTCTCAACCTTGCACAGCGGAACGGGCCAGTCTTGATACTAAACCATCCTGTGGAACTACCACCATATGTAAATTCATGGTCGTCCGTAGCCTTCATCAATTATCTATTTATATCATTAAAAAGATTAGGTTTGTTGTGCTAAAATTCCTTTTCATATTATGTTAAATATGCTTGATGATTCGTGAGATTGTTTGCAAGTTTAAACATCGGTTTTTTAGTGTTTTTGTGTAATTGTTATGTGGAAATTAACATTAAAAATGACTAGAGAACAACAAATGATATACATAAACATCACTATAAAAAATATCACAACAACAGATGATGAAGGAGGTCACCACTCCTGGGCTACATCTCCTCCATCCATCTTCCAACGGCTTGGTCTTCTCTATTATGCTCAAAATGGTGAATACATCAGTTTAAAATTTTCAAAATGCTCTCAAACCTATTCCAGTGGATCAAGGATCCCTAAAATTGTTTGTGTAGCTTCTTTCTTCTCCTGATTTGGTCAAACATTGCAGAATTTATGGCCTTTCCCAATATTATCCTAATCGCACCCTAAATTCACCAGAATTTGGCATCATCCTATAATTTCGCCTGCAAAAGACGACAACGGAGCATTGTTTTGGCGAAATTCTAGCACAAATTGTGGGGGCCTTAATTTTTCTTCTATGACCTTACGTCTAAAAACTGTGGCCAAGTTGGGGGGGAATGTGCTCATAGCTAAAGCCAATGTCCATCCCTAGTTTTTCGAGGCCCCAATCCACCTCCAAAGTGGTCACATGTGGTGGTGTTTGAACTCGCTACCCCTACACCCAAACTATGCCGCATTAAATTTTAAAGAGAACTTGAAGCCCATTGTGGTTAAGAACTTCTCCATGGCGTTTTGGTAAATGGATTTGGTGTGTGTTGGGAGGTCACGGGTTCAACCAATGCTTCCTCTTTCTGGACTATAACCAAGTCTTTTGGTGGCCTCATGGTACGCCACGTGGCATGCGTTGGGTGTGGAGCCTGATTTTCTCCTTTATTCAGAGGTATCGCCACATTGGACCCCATTTCGTAATGTGGCGGAAACGTCGTCCATTTATGCATGCCATGAAGGGGGTCCAGTGGCGGGGTGAAGATGATTCTTTAAATCCCCTCATGGCGAGGGATCTGGGGCAACACCTGTGAAGCTAAAAATATATGTAAAACTACTTTGTAAAATGTTTTAATTTCATAGTCAATCTAGGTCATTCATTAGGCTAAAATACAACAATAGAAGTTATGTTTTATTTATCGTTTGTTTCTCCATGGACGTAATCAAAGTTATGCGAACCACATATATTTGTGTCTCTCTTAGTATTATGTGTTTTCTTTCTTTATATATTTTTCAATATATTATATGTGTTCCATTGCTCTGTAATATATAATTTTCTAACAGTGGCCTCCGGTTGGGCCACATGTGAGCCTATGGTTGACCACCCCACCAACCAAAGAATTCTGCATAAATTCAACCAATAAGAATGTTCTATTTAGCATGATACCATTCACCAAGGACCTCGTTGACCAGGTAAATTACCAAATAGTCACCACCATGTCAGTAGTATGGATTGGTGACTCGACTATCCGTTTTTTTGAAAATTCTCATGTTTGAGAAAGTGAAGAGAACTCGTTTCTGGAGTCATACGGATTCTGTTTCCTATGAAACGAGTTACCAAAGACTCAATATGGCCAAAACTATACGATCATCATAGTTCCATACCAATCTAGCAACTTTTAATTTTTAGCTATTTTTTTAGGACCTGGTCATTCCTCCCCACTAGAAGCCTTTTAGGCCCAAAAATATTACTTTCAATTTTCTATTAGGTGAGGGTACAATTCCCACACCTTTCCAATCTCTGTCCATTTGGCCTTTGAAGGATTTGTTCCCTTGATCCCAACTCGAACGTAATCAACATTCCCTCATTTTGAAGACCTTGTTCTTCTATCAAGAATGGTGTCTTGCTATAGTTTAGCAACGTGTTCAGGAGAAAAATTCTCTATGGAAGGAATTTGGTCATTTTCTACTTGATCTTCAAGAAAAGGAGGCTGATACAATCTTAAGGTATTAATATTAACAACAACATATATTTGTATATATGCAGGTAAATCCAACCTGAAGGCATTGTTACCAAGCCTCTCCAAAATTTTGAATGGACCATATCTGATTTTCATGCCTCTCTTTGTAGCAGCCTTGGCTCTTTTCAAATTGTTCCTGAACTCTTTGGTGTACCAATTGGATTTGTTTAATGAACTTTCTTTCTTTCCCTATGTCACTATGACCATCAATAACATCTTTCCCAAAAATCAAATCTAAAGGAGTCTTAAACAAGTATCCCAAACATGCCTCAAATGGTGATGTTTGAGTTGAAAAGTGCTTGGCTCGATTTCAAGCATGTTGAATATAGTGAAAATTTTCATCTCGTAACCTAGGATTCTTGCCTTAATACACATGAAGAAGATGTATCATTTTCTTGTTCACCACCTCTATTTAACCATTTGTTTGCAGATGAAAAGTTGTAATATTTTTGAATCTAGTGTCCATGGATCCCCACAAGGTTGACCAAAAGTACCCAAAAAATCTAGAATCTCGATCATTAACAATGGATGGGGGCAATAAAAAATGAACCCATATATTCTGAAAGAATGACTAAGTAGTTTGTTTAGTTTTAACTTGCTTTTTACATAGTATCAAAATACAAATTTTTTTGAACCTATCGACAACAACGTACAAATAATCATGACCTCTTTTTTACGATGTGAGACCTCCTACAAAATCCATAGGAACACGCTCCCCTGCTCGGGAAGGAATCGGAAGAGGTGTGCATAATCCTAATTTCCTATTTCTAGGCTTACTCACTACAAATAATGAACATCCCTTAATAAAATGTGACACACTTTCAAGAATATGAGGACAATAACAATACCTATGGAGATGTGTCATTATCCTCCTTACACTGAAATTACCAACAATGTGGGAAGTGTGTGCCTCTCTCATGATTTTCACTCATTCTCCATGTGAAATACAAATCTTACAAAGATGGTAAAACAAGTTATAATTCAAATGATAATCTAATTCATCTACTTGGTTATCTTTAGTCAAGCTTGCATAATTATCTATAAAGTCATTATCTAATGCATATCTCTCAATAAAGCTTTCATGCAAAACACAATTATTCTTGAGTGAAGTAGTTGACCTATAATAGGCCTAGAAAACATATCAACAACTTTATTGTAGATACCTTTCTTATACCTTATTACCAAGTGGAATTGTTGAAGAAAACTCATCCATCGGAAATGCCCTGATTGTTGCAACTTTGATTGAGATTTGAAGTATCACAATGGTTGATGATGAGTGTGAATGATTGTTTCCTTACCCATCAAGCAGTTTTTCACTTTTTCACACTTTGCACCAATGCATACAGTTCCTTGCAATATGCAGGATAATTAATCACTACACAATTGAACGGTTTTTAATCAAACCAAATAGTCTTACCATGTTTCATGAAGACAACACCCATGGCATAGTGACTAGCATTAGTATAAATATCCAATAACTGTCTCAAGTTTGGAAATGAAACTACTCTAGATGAACTCATCTTTTACTTCAATGCTTCAAAGGCCCTTTTTTGTTTTCCTTTGCACTAATTTTTTTTCACACTTGTCAATGCATGCAAGGGAGCTGCTATAGAAGAAACATTAGCAATGGATTTCCTCCAAGATTGGGCTACCCGAAAAAAATTCTTACCTCATTAACTATCTTGGGCCTTGTCCAATTTGAAATGAAATCAACCTTGGAGGGATCTATTTTCAACTCACCTCCTCCAATAGTGTGACCCAAGTAAACTAAAGAAGTTTTTCCAAACTCGCACTTTGACATATTTAGATACAATTGTTCTTTCTTTAAGACATCAGGTACTTTTCGCACATGCATGACATGTTCATCACAAGATTTACTGATAATAAAGATATCATCTAAGTACAATTTGAAAAACTCATTAAGAAATGGCCTCAACACATCATTCATCACACAGATTTAGGTAGTAGGAGCATCACATAAACCAAAATGCACAACTAGCTTTTCAAACAAACCTTGTTTTGTTTTGAATTTGTCTTCCAAATGTCTCCTTTGTTAATTATAATTTGATGATATCACATCCTTAAGTCCAAATTAGTAAAATAATTTGTATCTTTCAATTGATCAAGTAAATCATCTATTCTTTGCAGTAGGTAAAAGTTGTTTACTGTAATGTTGTTCAGTGCATGGAAGTCCACACACATGTGCCATGTTCCATCCTTCCCTGTTAACAAAAAAATATGCGAACCACATGGTGAAGAAGGTGAACTGATGATATTTGTATCCAACAACTCTTGAATTTTCTTTTTAATTTCTGTACTTTCCATGAGTGACATCCTGTACATGCCAATGTTAGGAAGAGGACTATTTTGTTGCAACTGTATCTCATGTTGGATTCCTCTCTTGGGAGGTAATCCTTTTGGTTCCTGAAACATCTCATCATATTGTTTAACTAAATTAACCAATTCACATTCCAATCTTGAATAACAACCTTCAAAAGCATCATTATCGACATTATTCTTTAGTTTGACCATTAGAAGAACAAAGTTCTCGCTTGAATTCACAAGCCTTTCATCTGCTCCACATTAACAGGTGAAAGGTCTAGTTTCTTGGTTTGAGCTCTCACAATATATTCTACTATATCCTTGAAAAAATGGTATATGTTTTCCTATCTATGTAAGATAGCTTTTATATCACAGAGATATGAGACACATAAGACTATAATTCACACACCCATCCAAGTGGATATGGCTTTTAATTTGGAATGGTTTCAATGTTTAAACTTTTGACAGTGTTTTCAGACATAACATTGGTTTGGGAGCCACTATTGAAAAGTGTATCAATTTTGCTATGTTTTATGATCACCCTTATGTGAGAAAGGCCTATCTTATTCCTTTCATTTGGAGTTTCATTGTGTGAATTTGAGGTACTAGTGCTAGAAATGGACTCTTTTCCCTTCATAACCATGGATGTAATTTTAGTTTCATCACCCGAGTTGGATCCCAAATCTTGTCGAGTGGTTGTTGTAGTGTTTTATTCTCAACTATGTACAAAAACAACCGACTTAAGATTGTGGATGAAAAACAATCTTGACAATATAAATCCGTGCTAAACTTTGTAGATCTGTGGCAACTCATAGAAACAAAACCTACCAAAGTTTGGATCTATGCCACAATCATAGTTAAATTGGAAAAGTGAAGAGTAATAACTCCAATCGCCTAATGGAAACCATATACGTAACTAGTAATTTTATTATAACACTTGCTAAGGGAACAAATAAATGTTACGAGTTCCCCTCTATGGGATGGGTTCTTTTCTATCCTCAAATGCCTTGAGCTTGTGTAGAGTATCTCTCCTCTATAATGTGTAAACCCAGCAAAAATATGGTGTGGGACAATCAAAATAATTAGATTTACAACAGTGGGTGTAATAATGAAAATAATTAAAAGTGAATAATGAATGGAAAAATATTTTATTTATAAAAAAATATTGAGTTATCCTCGAGTAATGAGCAATAATAAAATATTACTGATCCCATTCTTGGAATAACCACCTATGGGAATAACCACCTTGAATATTTTATTATATTTGTTCTGGAGGGAAAAAGTATTTAAACTTTTATTTAGAAATAATGAATAAATAAATGATTTATTTATCATCTCAAAGAATTAATTAACGTCTTAATAAAAAGAATTTCTTGCTTGATATAATATATAATCCTAATATTATAATTATATTAATATATTAATATTATATATATATATATATATATATATAAGATATAGATATACTATACTATACTATACTATAGGTCTTATAGTACATTAACCTAAAAAAATATGTATATTATACATATATAACTAATATACCTCATCCACAATATTGTAGGAGCATATCCTCCCCTTGAATTGGGAGTAACTTGACTCCCCATGGCAAAGTGCTTTTGTCACTCAGAAATGAAAGTTCAAATATTGCCCAATTGGGATTAACATTATCCAATTTCCAATTTTCCTTCTTTAGTACTCTATTACACGTCCCATGTTTACCATAACACTAATTTGGGCTTCATTTGTTAATTGCATTTATTAACAGTTACTTTGGGCTTCATTTGTTAATTACATTTATGAACAGTTACTTTGGATTGTTAAAATATTGATGCCAAAGGAATCTTAGGAAGAGCCATAAAAAATGGCGGTGTAAGTTTTCTAAGATTAGGCTTTAAAAAATGGCATGGTGTAACTTTCGTAAGTGATTTTTTGGGGTATAGATTTGTTGTAAGAAATGACACTAACTTTTCTAAGTTTCCATTTTCTTATCCAGAAGTAGTTTTTTAGGTACATATTTGATGTCAAAAATGGCAATGTAACTATTCTAAGTTTCGGCTTTAAAGAATGGCATAGCATGACTTCTTTAAGTTTCACCTTCAGAGTTTCAAAGCCAGTTTGTTATTCGCAAGAAGCTTTTTTGGACTTATATTTTTTAGATTTATTTTTAAATTCAAAAATGGATTTAACGTCCTCACAGTGTTAGAAAACTAGCTTGTGGTGGTCATAAGAGAGTAGTCACGTTGGGGGAAGAAGCGTTGAGAGGGTTTACCTAACAGTAAGCGTTTACTATATATATATATAATATATTGTGCGGAGAGATAGGGGCAGCTAGTTTTTTGAGAAGGCTGGGGTGCAACTCCAAATTTTTATAGGCGACTCGAAGCTACGATGCCAAATGTAGTTACTAATTTTTATATTTATTATTTTTTTAATTTTTTTAGTAATTCACCATAAACATGAATAGTAAGTTAAAATATAAATATCATAACTATTATTAATTTTGAAAATCAAATTAAAAAATAAAATACTCAAGTGCTATCTAATCATGATTGTTCAACACAAACACACATCTTCCTAATTAGTTGAGTAAGAGAAATCCATCTCCATTAATATATATAGATATAGTAATTCGTGCTATCGGCGAGTATGATTAATGATGATATAGACGTGATCTTATGGAGTTGGGATAATAAATTATATTATATTATATTAGTAGTATATTAGATAATAATGTATATTAGCACTTCATTAAATACCATTATCATATCTTAATATATTTATAAGATATTAACTATAATATACGTATTATCTATATATAATCTAATACATATATATATTTTATGAGAGGATATTACTTTTTAATTAGTTTATATTATTATATATAACTATAGTAATAATATATTCATATATATGTGTGATGAGTATATTGTATAGTAGTCTCATAATATTATATATTATAACATATAATTAATAATGTGCATTATATGTCCATTATAATATACAGGCTTAGTCATAATAAATTATATTAATATAAGTATATTTTATTAGTTATATAGTTTCTATTATAATTTCGTGCGCGTGCTCCTGAGAGTTTCTTTACTCAAATCCTTGTCCTTCAACTCTTACATCAACTTAAACAAGTATTATATCATGGAAGACATAATAACCAATTTTCTTTCTAAGAAAGGTATAACACCATACTCAAGACTCATCAATTTCATCTCACCATGATATTTCTCTAGCCTCATAGCCCATAAAGAAACAAATTTAAAATCATGTAAGGTGTTAAATCTATTGTCCATGTCTTCTATTAGGTTATAAAATATACTAGTGCAATAAGATCGATCACGATTCTCATCATGAATCAAAACAACTCCATGTTCTTCTCTTACCACCAGCACGTGTAACACACCCATCTCAAACTACCACAACAATTAACCACCATAAACCATTCAGAAACCATTCAATAAATATTATATATATATATATATATATATATTATATATATATAATTATAATATTATATATTATATATATATATATTATGGATATAATATAATTTATAACTTAGTACTTATTAGTTAATATCAATAATTGGAATATATTATTATATATGATATATTTTAGCACTAATAATGGAATGGTTGTACATGATTTTATACTACCTCATATCGAATAGATTTTTCTTCATATCCATGGTCAAGCCCATAAATGCATACTTTCTAACATATATGAGACATTTTGATGCTTATCATGTACTTAGCAATGCTCCTCAACAAAATCACGTTAATTCCTTACTTTGATTTTAAGTTCCATTGCTTCCTTCCCTCGCTTCATATCATATGTAGAGTTTTCAATTTTTGGTAATCTCCTCAAGTGAGATTGACCCAAATAGCTATTCACATTTTCAATAATCACCATAAATTCATCTTATATATGTTTTTAATTATTCACATGAATATGGTACAAACCTAGCCATACCTTTTTACCATACCGTATACGTATTCCTAGAAAAATTTGATTCATAAGTCAAATATAAACTTGATTCTCTTATTCTATCTTAGACTAATGTAATCTATATATATTAATAATATAATAATAATATAGTAACCAATTTTGTTACAATTAAATGACAAATACCATTTAATTTCAAATTATGTAAAATTACATCCAATTCCTTTTTGATTATTATCCCATATAATTATTATAGATAATAACGTTTTATATCAACATATTAAATTATTACCTATT
>APFE030983868.1:0-35571 GCA_000404065.3 Pinus taeda
ATATATGGAATGGTTGATTATCTAGGGTTTCTAATTTGCTAGTTATTGTTGAAAATCATTGTATTGAATCTAGATGATAGCATTGTATGCATTACTCACTCATAGAATGTGAATGGAAATCCCATTGGTGAATCTTTAAACTAGCTCTCCCAATTGACTTTGCTCCCTCACAAAAGTGATAGCTAGGGTTTTGAAACCTAGGGTTTTATTATTCCCTTACTCCTTGCCAAAATTTAGCATATTTTACACTCCCATAGACTCCATCATCCCAAGGGCTAGACCCTAGCCTTGGTAACTTTGTTGATCACCTACAAAACTTCACTTAAATCACATTATGTCTCTCTAAATCTGATTTTTGACCCCTTGAGGATAAGTCGCTAGCTAGGGCTAGGGCATGAAATTTTACTAGGGTTGAAGACTTTGACTTGTGGAAGGATTCAACATTGGAAGGAGTGTTGGTTGCATCAAAATTAGCCCCCTGTAGTAGCTAATCTATCCATTTCAAAGCTAAATCCTTTATGTCCTAGGTAGATCTTGCTCTAGGAAAACCCTAGTTTGCCCTTCTCGTTCCTTAATTTGAAGGTATTGATTGTTTGGAAGCTTTTTCTTGGCATTGTGACTCTAGGTTGATCCTTTTGGCTTGCTATTTCTCAAGCTCTATATCATTTGTACCTTGAATAGGCCTCATTAGAGGAAGCGAATTGCCCCATCATGCTTGATGAGCCTTGTTCTTAGGAAGAGTTGTCCTCTGCAAACCTATCTTGTCACCTTATCCCTTGGATTTAACATCTCTCATGGATGACCTAATAAGGGGAAGCCTCCCTAGTGGTAAAAGTACATAAACGAGCATGAGGTAGTAGCTATGCTGACAGTGGGCCACACCTCATTGTTGTCCCTTGGTCTAGTTTTTGCCTTGTGAGCCCCCCTCACAAGGCCTGCTAGATTTTGAGGCAATGCCTTTGGTGTCGTTGCCCGAGAGTATATTAGTCAACCTCTTGGTGGGTTTAAACTTTAAAGATTAAACTTCACCTTTCTTTGAAGAGAAAAATTCATAATGAAAATCTGGATTCTCTTCTAGTGACCCCAACAGAACTTGACCATGGAACTTGGAAGTAGCTACTTAAACCCCCTTAACTTATCATTGAAGAAATGGTGAGTCTCCCGGCATTCCTTTTATGGATAGGGTAAGCTGTGTCCACTATCCCCCTGAGGTGGCATTGAAGGTGAATATTTGAGGGCATTTAATTCCCCTCAAATGACGTTTGATAACTTTTCGAGAATTGACCCATCCTTTTGCCTCCATGATCATCATTCCCTACAACTTTGCAATTGGATATGTCCTTTGGCAATATAACATCACTTTTGTTCTTATTAGGGTTTGTAAACTTGTGTTTCTTATCCTTATTACAAGTGTTTTTTATGCCTGCCTTTTGACTTTTATAATTTATCTTTTTTATTTAGCATTACAATGTATTTTGAGAATTATCTGAAGGATTAAAATGCATTGCTGTTGAAGAGCATGTCAAATTAAGTTTTGAGAAGTGCATCCCTATCTAACACTGATATATTATAGAACAAACTGTTCAAAGATCATTAAAGTATAAACTAGTTTGCACTTTTCTTTTCAACTTCAGTGATTTGTCGAAACATGATTTTGATCTCTATTTTCTTGAACATTTTGATGCTTTAAAGCTTATTCGTGTTATTTGTTCAGACATATCTTTGACTGCTTGACTGTTTGACTGTTGTGTATGTCTTATTTTAAACTTTCCTTAAAAGCTTATTCTGTGGAATTCTGAAATTTTAGGAAACACTCCTGATGTCTGTGAATCATGATTTAGTCAAAACCATTTATTTATAGACCAAATTGCTGTTGTGTTATTATTTTCTTCTGTTTGGCAATTTATAGAAGATTCTCTAGAGTATTCTGGAATCTGAACATGATTTTGATGTATTGGGGGTTTTCCAGACAGGTCTAACCTGTAGAAAATCTTCTGGTAAATTCAAACCTTGTATTCATTTGTGTTGTTTTGAACTAGAATCTTTTATATGACCAACATGCTAGAAAATTCACTGGCATGAAATATTCACACTTTCTTTAACCATTTCTCCAACTATTTGCTATTTAAATTTTCATTTTCTTTTAAATAAGAAATGAAAGTTTCTTTATTTGCGCACGCAGTGGAAGTGTCCTATGTGCAAGGAGAATTATTCAATGAACAGCATCATTAATTTTGTAAGTAATTTGTTGCAATCTTTTGATGGGAACAGGATGATAAAGGGAACATCAAATTTATGCTAATTCCTAACATGTCAAAACTTTATGATTATCTAATATGGCAGATGAAAAACTACTCTAAGGAAATAACTGAAGTTGAGGTGAAACCAGATGCTTCTTGGTATCCAAAGGTTGAAGGTTATGCCAGTGTCCGTGAGCATTGGCATCAGCCAGATAGATCAATGATTATTGCAATTGGAAAAATTACACATCAACAGGGAAACTTGAACCAAGTTAAATGTGAGAGTATTGCCTTTAAAAATTGGAATAAAGAAGAATTGAGATGGTATCAAAAGCTCGAAGGTTATGCCAGGCTCCATGAGCATTGGCATCGGCCAGATAGATCAATCATTATTTCAATTGGAAAAATTACACATCAACAAGGAAACTTGAACCAGGTTAAATGTGAGGGTATATTTGAAAGTCAGTTGCCTTTAAAAATTGGAATAAAGAGGAATTGAGATAGTTATTTGGGATTAGGTGTTGCTATCTTATCATCTACTGCAAATACTATGCCATGGATGGAAGAAGGAGAATATAAAAATCGTGAGAGCCATCAGCTACAGTGCGACTGATACAAATGGAGATGATGAAGATCCAAGTATTAATCAAGAAGGAAGTGAGGACCTTGTTAGGGAATATAAAAACTGTGCCAGCCATCAACTACAGTGGAAATAATACAAATGGAGATGATGAAGATCCAAGCATCAATCAGGAAGAAAGTGGAAGTGAGAACCTCGACTTTTCAACAAATAATGATGCCAGGTTTTGACTCTTCATTCTTGGGATGTAATCAGACTTTACAGAGAATTTCCAAGCATGTTTGTTCTGAACTCCAAAAGGACTCTGAACTAATAGTTCTAAGTGATTCAGAGGAAGAGAATGCAAATGATGTAAACATTGGTTAATCTATTGTTTCAGTTTTTGCTATTTCGGATACTGTGTCAAGGTGTAGAGTACCATTGAATTCCTATGAAGGTTTGCAGGAGGAATCACAGTTTGATTGCATTGGTATTACCTAAACCTTCATTCATCCACACTTATTGGATCCTTTTCTGAAGTGATTTTGCTCCAGCATAGCATCAACGCTCCACTTGGTTATATTGGTGCTAATGGTGGTGAGTTCAATTTGTCAAATTGATACACGTGCCCTCAGAATGTAGCATTTCATTTCCTTGGTACAAATCCAGATGTTTCAGGTACCTCAGTGTGCATATGTGGTACTTCTGACTCTTGTCAATATGTATGGTTTATTGGCTTCACAGCTGTAGGAGAACACAAGGGTGGGACCAACAAACCCTGACAACAGCCGTTCGTTAGATTCTTCCCTGTGTTCCTTAAGTACAGAATGGAATCGTGATTTGAAAGATGGCCCTATACACTTCTTCCATGTTCAAGCACAGCCTGCACAAGCATATGTTCAAACTGATTATGGAGACCTGTAATCACATGTGATGATGTACATACTAATTGGATTTCACTCAGTTTATGTAGCAGTAACAACTTGGGTAAGCCAAGTTTTAAGGAACCTGCTGCAGGAACACAGTGTAGACAATATCGTCTGCACCTGGGGAGATGGACTCCACTCATTAGCTATAGGTATACAAGGTCAAGACATTGTATCTTCTATTCCTGAGTCGATCAAAGTAGACTGGAAAACTGCTTCCTGATTAACAGTGTGCAGCATCTATACCATCGAATGTTAGTGATAATAGAACTGATTAACCAAGGTTCTGATAACCCATTACGTCATCAATTTGTCAGATCAATTCGGCCTCGATTTTAAGTTTATGTGGATTCAGATTCTAATTAGGTTGCAGCATTCAGCATCAACTCTGTCGCTGGTCTTGCATGCCCATCGAGGATTATGAGACCAGGATTTTATTTTATGATTTACGTAGAAAAATCACCCTTTCCTATGGTGTTTGTGTGCAAGGGATAACCCAGTTTTAATGCAGTAGCAGGTGCTTAAGAACTTTTGTAGTAATGGATGTAAGCCTAATGATGCCTAATGTATGACAGACTTGATGCTGCAATGATGATGTTTTTTCTTGGTGAGTTTTGGCAAAGATGATGTTTAGATGTCTCTACGAGCATTGTGGAGAGGCATCAGAAAATTCCTATTATGCTTTGCTTAACTTCATAATGGAAGCATATTTTTATCATGACAAATAATTTCCCTACGCACTGGACTTTGAATACAAAACCAACTCTCAACAAATATGAAGGCGCCTTAATTGTGT
Source organism: Pinus taeda (assembly GCA_000404065.3). NCBI lineage: Eukaryota > Viridiplantae > Streptophyta > Pinopsida > Pinales > Pinaceae > Pinus > Pinus taeda. The sequence continues at coordinate 4,522 of APFE030983868.1, forward strand.
TTTGTTTTCTTATTATTCTTGCATGATGGATAAATCTGGAAAAGCTTATTGCCTCCGGAGGAGATGTTATCCTGGAAGGTACTTTAAACAAATTTACAATTATATATATAACATTTAATAAACTTGTCAACACCTCATTCCAGCTATAAAACTTGTCGACACCGCATTTTTCAAAAATATTAGATTTGATTTTATCTATAATATAAAAAATCATATAAGGTTATTTGCCAAAACCTGAAAGCAAATCAAATGTTGCATGAAATTGGAATAGTTACAAAACTAAAATATTGCCTACAAACATTAAGTAAATTGACATTATGGTTAACTGTGTTTGTGTGAGGTAAGTTTTATCAAAGTGAAAAGTAATTAGTATAATATATATATATATATATCAAATTAATATGATAGTTAAAAATATTTTTATGTGAATTAACTTTTCTTAAAGTAAAATCAATTAGTATTTCTGAAATATAAATCATGTTATTTGATATGATAGTTAAAATGCTCTCGTGTGAGGTAAAATAAAATGTATCCAACTAAAAATTAATTGGTATCTCATATATATGAATTATGAAAATTATAAATGTTTTTGTCTAAGTTAAAAGCAAATGTTTAATGATAATAATATTTTAAAAGGAAAACAATGCTTCAATAAATTGTGTAAATAGATGTTATTATTAAAATGTATTTGTGTGAGATTTTTCTTTCAAAGTAAGAAATAATGAATATTTAAGAGATATAAAAAATTAAGATCATTGTTATAAATATGAGTGTATAATATGGGTGCATAATTTAATTAAACTCAAATTATTCAAATTTGTAAACTATAATCCATTATAAGAAAAGAGGAAAATTAATGAAGAATAATTTAAATGTAAAACAAACTTACGTTATTTTAGATAATTGAAACCAACCTAGATCCATCTTAAACATGGATTTATACGTGTTGAGAGGATCAAATCTCTCCCGGTGAAAACCTCTTTTTGAGTGCAAATCTCTGGAGTGCAAAACTTTAGGAAATGTCATCTCTCGAGGTGGAAACCTCTTTTTGAGTGCAAATCTCTGGAGTGCAAAACTTGAGGAAATGTTCGCACCTCGAGAGATTTCATCTCTCTTGGCACTTGATAGAGCTAGATTTAAAATGGATCTAGGTTGGTAAATAATCAAAACCAATTGCAATATCAAACAAATCTAGTGTAACCAATTCCAATATCAAACAAATCTAGTGTAATACTCTAGCTTGAAGGGGCCCTATAGGAAATGGGTCTTACAACCAAGTTTTATAGAGCACTTATTTCATCAACAAGCTCAATATGTCAATACACACAACATCCAGATGTATCATAATTATTCTTGAGGTTGATATTAGTTATACCATCAGGGAATCCACCCATTGAAAGCCTTGAAATAGACCAAAGAAGCAGAACTAGTTGAGGATTGGTGAGAAGAAAAACAACATCCCAACTATAAGCTCAATAACATAAATTGTGTTAAGCCAAATAAATCATTCAATGAAGATGCTTTTTGGGACAAAATTGTGCACAAAATTCCTTTGCACTTAGTCAATTTGAAGAAAAATGGGTTGTTTGATGATGTTGTAAAGTGGTTGGCACATTCCAAATGTTTATAGGTTAATACCAGTACATAGTTTGTCTATGTATCAATAATTTGTCCAAAGTGTACTTTCCTTTCAACTCATATATAAATCAAATTTCCATACAATAGTATAATCACATAATCTAAAATTTTCCATGGATTATTCCTCTAGAAACAAAGGCAACACTAGGAATACAAATGGTCCTCTTAATTAGCGAAGCCAATATATATGTAATTGGAAGGTGTGATTTTATTTCATTCTTCAAATACTGGTTTCTTTTTATTTCTTTCTCCATATATTGTTTGTCTTGGCAGAGGTCTTAAAATGTGTTATACGTAAGTTTGTTGTTGCAAAACCTAAGTTTTCTTCTCCTCCTACACCATGATAAATGTGCAATAGTTTCCCTTGTAAAGACAAACACAACCCAGATAGAAGTTTAGCGATCTACATGGATTTAACATCTGGTTAATATAACAACCTCATCCCACGTCTACCCAAGTAACCACCCAACCAGGGTAAATATGTGATGAGAGGCCACTATGATGGGATTCAACCTCCTATGTCACCTTAAGGAAGTGGAATCGATGGAAACATGCCACATACACCTTCCACATCAACAAAAAAACTCCCAGGAGCCATCCCAACCACTCAGGTAACCCGCCCTTGAGACCAACTGAAGTTTTTGTGCATCAAACTTCTAGACACTCCCTTGATATGGACAAGGGTGCATCTGGGAGGCTCTAGAAGCTCCCACAACAAGGGCAAGGGAGCTTCCAGGGACTTTTTTCTCCAGTGCTGTGCTTGCGACTCTGAGATTTGTGCCACTTTTCAGGGCCAGAGCTTAGGTCATTGCCCAAAACTCAATGTCACCTTTATAAATGAAATTTCACAGCAGAACAAAGATACATATGCAAAAACATCAACAAGGACTAGACTGGACTCTTACTAGCCATGACATGCATTTCATCAAACATATCACAAATATGAAATCTACAGGTTTTAACAACAGAGTTGAGCATAGGGGTATCATACTTATATGAGATTTGCTATGAGGCATTGTTTCCTTATCACATTAACTGCATTATCATCTATTAGGACATAGATACATTGTTCATTCATTTACAAGTAAAAACATGATGAGAGCCATATATAGTCATTGTCATAATTCATATTCATAACCAGTATAATAACAACATAAATACCAAGGAAACAACAACCATATAATCCACATATAAGCCATTATAATATTCATGAATTAACACGAAGAAATAACCTATTATTAATGATGCAAAGGCTAACCAGGTTTGGTACTTCCACGAACCACTCGATTGTAGATATGGTTGAGCCAAATATCTCCTTAGCCAGTCACCCTCGTGCCATATTCCAAGCATGAATGTGGGATCTCATGGAACAATCCATCAAAATCTAACTAGGGCTTCTAGAGGCCGAACCACCTCAACCCATCAAACAATGATTCCACTTCATGGTTGGACATCACAAACCATCATCAAATTGGTCTCTACCCAAGCCTTCTAGGGCTCCAGAGTGTTTGTTCCAACTAAGGCTTCCAGGACCAGTAACTAAACCCATAGCTGATGTCGGGCTTCCAAACCGTTTGTCCAACCAGAGCTTCCAGGACTTGTAACTCAACCCATCAAGGGCTTCCAGGGCATTTGTCCAACCAAGGCTTCTAGGACTAGTAACTCAAGGCTTCCAGAGCGTTTGTCCAACCAAGGCTTCTAGGAACTAGTAACTCAACCCAAGCTCAATGAAACATGAGAACCAACTAGAAAAACAAAGAAATGAACCCACAACACCTTGGTTATCTAGGAAATGGCAAGGTTAGGAAAATCCACTGTCAATCCAGGAAATCCTCCATGCCAATGACATATCATGACCAATAAACCACATGCATGTGCCATGCATGTCAAACTAGTGAGGAAAACATACATGCAACTCAGTGTCTACAAGAAAACCCCGTTGTAGCTGCTGATTTTGATGTCATCTTGCACTTTCCTTCTCTTCCTTTGCCTTCTTGCTCCAAGAATATAAGTATGCCACACTCTCCAAGAGTGCTCTAAGAAAACTCTAAGTGTCCAAGAGTATGAGAGAGAATAGAATGAGAGCTCAAAAACTGAACTCACAAAAGGCTCACACTGACCAAGCTTGAGTAAAAGCTTACCAATTGATCCTTTGAAGCATTTTTATCAATGAGGCCTCTATTTTCTTTATTTTCCATTATTTTCCTCCAATTTCCTCATCACATGCAATCTGTGACCTTTCACCTTCCTTTTCTTGTAATTTCCTTTATTTTCATAAATAAAATGTCAATAAATGCCTCATGTCTTTCCAAAGCCTTTGCCAATTTCCTTAGCCATAATAAACCGAAGCGACACCCCACTAATATTTTTGCCCAATATTCATCTTGGAATACATGTCCCATGATGTCGGTCTTATATTTTTATATTTACATGGATTTTTTTACCCAGTGTTGTTACATAATCTTCCCTTGTGGGGGAACACCATCCTTGGTGTTCAATGACACCTATAACCAGAAAGACCGCTAAAAACAAAACATACTACCCATGGAGCTTTATAACATAGCTTGTTGTGGTATTCACAATGACCATCTGCTAAAACATGAAAAACATATTGTTCAGTGGACCTTTATAACACAAATCATTACAATATTTACAATAATAACCACATATACACACATACACATTTGCTTCACCCAAAAAATTCTCATAATGTCTGTTGAGTAGCTTTATAAGTCCAGCTCGATACAATATTTGCAATAATACACACATATACACATATGCACATTTTCTCAACCAACAAATAAAAGGATACGATGCCTGCATCTGCAACTGGGAATCCAGAGGCTCACACTTCCACCATCAAAGTAATTCCAGGATTCACCTCCTTCGCAGGAAGTACAGAATCCACTGCAAGGTCGAATCTGCATCCAATGTCCAACACTATAATCCAGCGCCACTTATCCTCTCAATGGACAGTTACCAACTCATTGTTCCAGGGCACACTCACAATGTGCATTTGATTCCATCTGAAAACGTGTTTATGTTTCTAGACCCGCCAACATGTCAGGAGATCCCCCCAGTAAGAAGTCCCAATTAGACCTCAGGTTGTTTGGAGGAGTAGTCCAAGTAGTGGGTAGTAAAGCTATGCCTTGACTGCGTTAGCACATAGAGATAAGAAAGATATCCTTGTTGGAAGCAAGTGTGTGACCTTGTAGCAAGTCATGAGAGATGCATGGGGAGGTTCTAACATACAGAAGAGGAAAATAAGTGTATCCCTTAGAAGCCTGTAATAGTACGCAACCTGAAAGGAACACACAAGATGAATGACATCACAAACTGGAAAGAAAAATAGTCGACAATCCAAAGTGATGAGTTAAGCCAACAACACACTTCAATAAGATTCATACAATTGGTGAGCCTCATCATTGGGTAATTATATGGGTCTTAATTGGCCTTAATTCACCTTCTAGCTTAGTCAAACCAACTATTCTCACAACTTATTGCATAATTTTGATTATATTTTTCTTATGAGATGAGTTGAGTTGGATATTTTTCTTTGTGGTCTAATGTGCATGTAATGTAGGAATAAGGGATAAAAGCAAGGGAAAATGTAGGAATAGAGGATAAAAGCAAGGAATTGAGGCAAAGACCTTGGTAAAGACTCGAATGGGACAAGGGAGAGTAAATTATAGGAGGTAAATCCTCCTCATTTACTACCCCTCCATTTGAATATTGCTCCATCAGCTCGGATTGCAAACAACCAAATCATGGGACTAGAAAACAACCGAGTTGTAGGAATTTACAGGGTAAGTTCCTCAGATAGAACACCAAAGGACACCACTCACAAACAGATCACAGAACAAAACACTAGTATTCTTGACATGGTTAAAACCCTCAAAGAGGGAAACAATCCACGACCTGAGCCAACGTAGCCACTTCAGACAATTTATTAATAAAAGAATGAAAATTTACATAAGCTTCTCTCATGAACGGTTAACCTACAAATGACCCTCCATGTTCTTTAAATAGAGATCATGGACCAATTGGGTGTTAAGCCATGGATCAAGCGTCGGTAATACCGAGGAGAGAATGAACCATCGAATAAATTCATGTCTAGAACATATCGTGACCGTCAGATTGTAAGTTACAAAAGTACATAATAAAGAAACACACTTTACCTAACTCTAATCTAGACCAAGTTACACTTAACTATTTCCTATGTGTTGGAATATCCTAACACGAGCAAGTGAAAAGAACAGATTTTTTTTTTTCTTGAGTTGGGAGCCAAGCCTCCCTAATTGGAAGGAAGTCGTTAAGGACTTCAGATGCATAAGTAGAGAGGCTTAGGACCTCAGTAGGATTTAGACTTCTATTATAAAAACTCTACTTTATTTATGATTTGCAAGGATTGTGACAATTTGTTCTGTAATCCATGGTTTTCATAATGAGAATGAGTTTTATTTTAAGCCAGCTGTGAGTTAACTCAGAGGGTTGAAACTCTTGGGTTAGGGCCCGACCCGAGCAGTTAAAGCTCCTCTTTATTGTACTGTTATGCTAGCATAGACTCATGTTTTCTATTCATTTTCTTAAGCAACATAGATTCATGGTTTTATGTTTTATTTGCTTAGGTAGCTTCATTTTCATTACAACAATACAACGTAGATTATTCATGTTTTTTCTGTTCATTGGCTTCAGTAGCTGCATTTACTGTAGTTTACTTCCATTTGTGCCTTCTTTCAGTTTACAGGTTAGATAGGGGAAAAGATCACCATAAAGTTGTGCACAGGTGTCTCGCCCTCATCTCTTCCCTTTGGGACCATGACTTGAGGAAGAGACCCTTCAACAACCCCAAAAACACAGGTTTCTGGTGCTCGCATGAGCTATGGAGTTTGTTGTTTGATGCAGTTATTTGTTCACCCTCACTGTTTTTTCTGTCATTTCCTTTGAAACCTCCTTCAACACGTTCTTCATGCATCACTTCCTCGCCATCTAATCCACAACAAACCTTCACAATCACCGTCCGATTCATTATTTTCTCCAACTGCTGCCTCATGTGAAGTCTTCCACTTACTTTATGCGATTTAATCTCCACCGTCGATCTGTCTCTTGATCCGACGACTATTGCATCACCTCAACACTTTATGCACTGTAAACCCCCACCATCGATCCGCCTCTCCTGATATGACGGCTATTGTGTCACCCGATCGCCAGCTAGCTTGGTCGATCTCCACCGTTGATCAGCCCTGCCTGAACCAACGGCTATCGCACAATCTCGCGCGGATTATTGCACGACTGTTATCTGCCTGAGAGCATTCAAGAAAAGTGGTTTTCTCGTGCTACATGTCACACAGTAAGGATAATTGCGTGAAATTTTAGAATTCCACTTACGTCCTTGAGGGCGCGCGAGAACCTACTTACTGCCTTAGAAACCCGCTCCATCATTTCTGCACGTTTATTTTCCTTGCGATACGATATTCGCCATCCATCACCTGGTTAATATTTCCGTCCATTTCTTGACTTAATCCGCGTGATAAGATCTCAGCTATTCATCGCTTCATTACCCTGACTGTCCATCTCTTGACTTAACCTCCATGATAAGGCCTCAACAATTCATCCTGTTCATCCATCTAGTCACTTAAGCCTTCGCGATAAGATCTTTGCCGTTCATATGCTTCGTTACCCTGTCTGCCCATCTCTTCACTTAATCCCTCACGATACAATATCCGATGTTCATATGCTTCGTTACCTTGTTTGCCCATCTCTTGACTTTATTCTTTGCAATAAGATCTTTGTCATTCATATGCTTCATTAACCCTATTCATCTATTTATTCGCTTAAGCCCCTGTGATAAGATCTCCACCATCCATCTTCTGCTCATTGATCAATCTAACGGTCCCTATGCACTACTGCGTCCTTAAGTCTTCCTTTCATTGATTTCGACCTTTGATTGCTCTTCCGCTTGAAAACCGATTTAGCTTAAGTTTCTTTGCTTACACCTTAGTGTAGTTTAATGCTCTTTACCTTTTGCAACTTTGATAGCAACATTAGGTTAGTGATTGCTTTAGCAATTCTGCTTAGCATAACTATTTTATTGGTTAATTAGGTTATGGTGTGGTTTATCATTACACGTTGTTTTCTTCATTACTGCAGTAGATTAGCTCTCTCTTAGAATAGGTTTTCTCTTATTCCATCAAAGAATTAAGCTTCTTCTGACCCTATAGAAGTCTGGCTTGGAACCCCTGGGGTCTCTTGTCAGATAAATAATGACAACAAGTAGGACCTTCACTTCTATTTGTGCATATAGCATTGTTACCTCCAAGTTTGTACGAACCACGGGTTGATAAGTAAAGCTGGTAGCCCTGGGAGTTGCAGCATTCTTGTTGCAATACCTAGGCTCATCACTTTTTGGCGTCATTTCTGGGGAGGTGTCTAAGTAGAATGTGATTACTATTTTCTTCTATTTTGAGTCTCCGACTTTCTTTTCTTCTACTTCTTATCTTCAATTTTATTCCATTAGTTTATTTTTGCAAAAGTAATCTAGTAGCTTCCTTTCCTTCATTTGTCATTATCTGCTTTCCTTTCTATTCTACAAGTACTTTATAGCTTTAAAGAAAATCTTACAAAAACCAACCCAAAAACATTTCCTTTCATGCCTCGTAGGAATAGTGACAATTTAGAGAAGTTCTTGACAAATACCCCCACTACATTCAACAGTCAACCTTCTCTCTTCTTTGGTGACTGTGAAGTGGAAGAACCTTTAGGTGAGCAACCTTACATATTTGAAGAACCTACAAGGGAAGAAGAAGAGGAAGAACCCTTTCCTACTGAACTAATGGCTGAAAACCAGCATGACAGAGCAAATAGAGAGAGAATTGAGAGTGCCTTCCCCATCAAGGAGACTAATGGGGACACTAAAATGAAGAATATAAGCCCCTCTACTCTACCTCATTTCCATGGCCTGACAACTGAGGACCCTGACACTTTCCTATTTGAGTTTGCTGTTATATGCCGAACCTATGACTATACAGATGATGAGAAAAATTTAAAAGTGTTTCCATCTACCCTTAAGGATGTAACATTGCTGGTTCATGGGTTTACCTGGAGATAGCATCATAACTTGGGCTCATATGTAGCAAAATTTTAACAACAAATATAGGGACTACTGTAGGTCAAAGGATACTAAAGAAGAGATTTTTAGGATGACTAGAGTCTAGGATGAATACTTAGAGGACTATGAAGAAAGATTCCAGCTCAGTTATTAAAGGGCCAGGTGTACACTTGAACCTGAGTCACTAAAGTTGGTCCTACTTAGAGGAGTAAGGGAGGATCTTTTGGATACCTTACATATGATAGTAGGAGGGGATATCTACCAATTATCCTATGAGGATATCAAGACTATATTTAGAAACAATTCTAGGGCAGTCAGGAAAAAGGGTAGGGGTAGTCAACCTATGGCCAATACATCATCCTCCAACTTATCCATCAACGGTGAAATTGGAAATATGCTGGAAGATTTCAAAATTGACATGTTGCAAACCCTTGCCTTGTAATTGGATATCATGAACATTAAAAGGAAGCAAGAGGAAGCGAAAAGAGCCCTGGCCACCTTTTGTCCTAGATGCACCAGGAGGCATCCTAGAAACGAATATCCATTGAACTGTATTAAGATTTGTGCAGTTTGTGAAGAAAACCATTCCATAGACAAGTGACCTTCTTTACCTAGACTCAAAGTTGTATATCAAGGAGCTGAAGGGGTCACTGAGAAACTTTTCTACATCAACCAAAGGAGACCTCCTGGGCTTAGACCATACCAGTAGGGTATGCAAGGGTCATCCCATGCATATTACAACCCCAACAAAACCACAACTATAACTTCTTGGGGACCTCCTTCTCATCCTTCTTGGTCTACCTCAGTATCATTCCCAACGAACCAACCAGTCATTTCAACCTTATGTTCAGCCACACATCAGAGGAATACCCCACTCCAGGGGTGGAGGCCCCAATTCAACAATGTTCCAGATCTATTGCCTCCACCACCTACCCAACCACAACTCCTGCACTCTGCTCCACCCAAGCAACCCCAAATGACTGCCCAGCCAAATCTGAACCCAAACAATAGGCAGGCCAACAAGCATACAATGGAGAGACATCATACCCAGCTCATGCTATAGAAATCCAGGAGATCAACCTAAGATATGGGAGAATTCTCCCTGATAACCAACCTCCCTCTCCACATAGGGAGGTTGAGGAGGAAAGAGAGGAAAGCAACCTTAAAGTAAAACCACCCTTTCCTGAGAGATTAACCCAACCACTCCAGCTTACCCTATAAGAAAATGAACTTTTGGGAGAATTGAAATATCTATGTGTAAAGATACCCCTTCTCCAGGCAATCAAAGATGTTCCCATTTACAATAAGTTGATTAAGGAGAAATGCTTCAAGTATCCAAGAAGAAGAAAAAGGGACGCCCCTACCATTAATGTCATTGGGCAGTTGTTTTACTTAATGCTGGGGCAGGTAATATGTTCAAAATATTTGGACCTTGGAAGCCCTGTAGTAGATGTGCACATCAATGGAACCATTGTCTCACACACTCTGATTGATCTTGGGGCTGCCATTAATGTGATGACCAAGGACACCATGCTCAAGCTCAACCTCCAAGGGTCATTGAGGAAGACACAAGAATTCTGCAACTTGCAGATCGTTCCATAGTCACCCTTGAGGGAATTGTGGGGGATGTGATGGTATCCATTGAATCCTAGGAGTACCCTGCAGATTTCCTAGTTCTTCAGCCTAAGGCTAAGATTACTGGTTACCCTCTCATCCTTGGGAGGCCATGGTCGGCCACAACTGATGCTTACATTAGCTGCAGAGCTGGGAATATGACCATCAAGAATTGGCATATGTCCAAACAATTAGTCCTATGCCCTCCTGCTCAACCTACCCTAGATTATGATTTACCTTTATGGTTGGAGGAGGAGGAAGAAGATGAGGTTTATTTTGCCCAACTTTATGCTTTAGAAGTAGTCATAGGAGGAGGACAATAAGATGAGGATGACTTAATTAAACAACTGCTCCAAAGTACAACTCCTAGTTCACTACCATTAGAAGAAGAAGTAAGGGAAACCCAAAACAATCATCCAATTGACTTATGCTTGGCCAGTTCCAACCCACTCCATGTCAAAACCTTAGAATTTGGCCCAGAGAAAACTTTGAAAATTAATCCATCTCTTTCTGTTTTAGAAGAGGAAAATCTATGTAACATGTTGAGAGAGAACCTAGAAGCCTTTGCTTGGAGTTATAAGGAAATGAAGGGAGTACACCCCTCAGTGTGTACTCACGACATATACATCAAAGAAGGTTTCAATCCAGTCACGCAACCACAAAGGAGGATGAATCCAACTCTTAAAGACATAGTCAAAGAAGAACTGCATAAACTGCTAGATGCAAGATTCATTTACCCTATCTGAGACAGTGAGTGGGTCTCTCCTTTAGTGTTAGTTCCCAAGAAAAATGGTAAGTGGAGGATTTGTGTTGATTATAGGGAGTTGAAAAACACCACAAAGAAGGATCATTTTCCCCTACCCTTCATTGACCAAGTGCTAGATGGCCTGGCAGGAAGAAGTTTTTTTCTTTCCTAGATGGATTCAGCGGGTACAACTAAATCCAAATCTGCCTAGAAGACTGGGATAAGACCACATTGACCCGTCCTTGGGGTACTTTTGCCTATAAGGTCCTTCCTTTTGGCCTAGCAATGCTCCTGCCACCTTTGAGAGAGCGGTCTTGAGCATTTTTGTTGAATTAGTACATGATGCTATGGAAATCTATATGGATGATTTTACACCTTATGGTTGTGATTTCCAAGAAGCCCTGACTAACCTAGGCAAAGTATTGCATAAATGCATTGAAATGAACCGGTTAGTGTCAGTCTTTGCAGCCTTCCTCCAGTGATCAAACATGCTCTTACAAAGTGATTTTAAGGTGTTAAGGTCAAATTTTGTCATTTCAATGAGTCTTCAAGAAAACTTTGGTCACTAGGTATTAGGTCTAGGGTTTGTTTTCACTCCTGTCAAAGTTGTCCAAATTTCGGTCCATGTCACCATTCAGCTGATTGTACCATTATTTAGGGGGTTTTCATCATCATGTCATGTTCCACTGGATCATTTTACACCTTGTTCATGCTTCAATTGTGCCTAGGTAAGGTTCATTACCCTCTCCTAGGGTTTTGAAAGTAATTTCTCTTGGATGGTCAAATCATCGGCAAAACTTGTATCCTGATGTTCATACACCTTCCCCTATCCTTAATGTACCTTATAACATTTCCCATCACTGAGATCCCCCAAATTCCTTATTTTCGCACAAGCCCTAGTTTCTTGCTACAACTTGGCAATTTTCTAGGCTAGGCCTGTGTTTTGCCCTTTTGGACCCATTCCCCTCACTCAATCTTTGAAATTCCACTTTCCCCTACTTCCTGACATCCCTCCCTACTTCTCAAAATTTCCTCAAGAATTTAGAAGCCCCTTATCCCCTTCATTTCGCTTCATTTGAACAAATCCCCTGTTCCACACATCGAGATAGGTTTTACTCCAATGATGTTCCTGAGTGTTATGCTTCTTAACCTGCAAATGATACCCAAATACAGAATATGCGAAGAAAAGATATCCAGAACACAAAATAGCGAAGACTTTATTATTCAGAGAGTAATGTTCACTTGCCTCTTCGAGGGAGCAACCTCCAATAGAGCAGAGCTCGATTACCAAAAATAAGACACGATGCTCCTCGCAGGGAGTTACTATCCTTTATATATTACTCCTACAAGTAATACCACGGGTTAATACCGCTTATTACTAATACCGTCGGCCCATTTGCAACTAACTGTGGTTCCTTTATTAATTGCGGATTAACCACTTGCAATTATTAATATGGGCTTTATTGACTCTTAACTATGACGTGGTCCCATTACATAGATAAGGGGGTTAGGGTGGGACCCTAACACTGAGCAATAAAAGATGAATTTGGGAAAAATGAGAGAGGTTTTTGTCCATTCATTCAATCTAAAGCATCAAAACTATTTCCTTCCTTGCCCCAATTAGAACTCTGCAAAAACTAGGCCTCATCCCTGGACCCAAATTTGCCTCTTTCATTTTCCAACTCAAAACCCCCAAAAACTCAAATCAAATCCTTGCACTTCATACCTAGCCTAAAATTAGTTGTAAAATCAATCATCTCAAGCCCATTTGATTATTTTTTGCTGAGATTGACCCAAAGAGAGCCCTCTCCTGTTCTCGTAGGGCTAGCTACAAGGCTGAGCGTGGTTTGATGTGGACCTAGAAGCTTACCTTTTTAGCCTGAGGTAAATCTAGGCTCTAACATAGTGGCGACCATACTGGGGACGAAAGTTTATTTTCATTGTTTGGCTTTGTAGATTACAGACGGAGCCTGAAGTTAGCCAGGTAGCCTTCGAAACTCTTTTGCTTTACATTAGCGAAAGTAGATGAATGTTGCTTTAGTCAATCTTCGGTCTAGTTTATAAACTGAATATCTGATCTAAATGATCACCCCAGTACATGTATCAAGTTTAGATTTGATTGTTGATGGTGGACAACGATCAGACATTGGAAGGCTGAAATCGTTCACTTGGCGATTCCAAATAATTTTCAAGATCAGATCCAAAGACTCCATTGGAGGATGAACCCAGCCAACAAAAACATGAAAGGACAATATGGAAAGATCAGGTATTCAAGTTGGAATTTCGTCCAAGACATTTTGTTCTTCGTTCTAAATTATTTCTTCTCTTTTCCCGAGAATGTCAAGAAGGTTTTGCAAAGTATACTATATTTGAGAAGAGATCCTTGGCCTGCAGTTGATTCTTTCCCTTTGAAGATTGTAAATACCAAAGATTTGCATGCCTTTGAGCTTGATCAAGACCCCTTTTCTGAATCTTGTGATGACCATCTTCAAACTGATGAGACTAATAAGACAAAGATTAATTCTACAGTTTCTGTACATACCCCATTACCTTGTAAAATTCCAGATTGATACAAGCCTCTGATTTTACCTCATATATTCCATTCTTTCCCTAAAAATCATGATCTATATCTACCAAGATTTGATGGTGACTATAACAACATCACTGCTGAGAGACATGTTCTGAATTTTGAGTCCTTTCTTGACCTTTTTGAAGTTGATGGAGAAGATGTCAGTATTAGGCTTTTTGCTCTTTCTTTGCAAGGCAAAGTCAAGAGTTGGCTCAAAACCCTGCCTGATGCGAGCATCTCAGATTTCCAGCAGTTCGTCAAAGCTTTCCTCGATAGGTGGGTGATCAGACAAAACCCTTTCTTGATTATAGAAGAATATAACCAGCTGAAAAGATTGCTAGGGGATACAGTACAATAGTTTTCTTCCAGATTTAACCAAGTTTATTATTCAATGCCTGTTAATATAAGACCTCCTCCTATATCCGCTCTCTTTCACTACCCAGGTGCATTTGATCCGGAAATGGAATTCCAGCTGAGAGAAAGGAATCTTGCAACACTTGAAGAGATGCAGAACAATGCAGTAGATGTAGAGGCTTATTTTCTGATTCGAAGGGCAAAGTTAAAGGAAGAAGAGACGAAAAACATAGATCCGGATGAATCAACATCTCTAGAGGTAAAGCTTGACATTTTGGTAAGTTCAGTGGAAGAGATGATGCAAAAGATCACCGCAAGGAATGGTTATGATGTTCAAGCCTATGGCTCGTTGATTGAAGAAGAACCAGTTGCTGATCCAAAATATTTTCTTTCTTATCCTATTTTTCATAGATCTGATAATGATTGTTTTGTAGATCATCTTGGAGAAGAGAGATCTGTTGATATGACATGCATTCTTGATGATGTGTTTTATGCTGACGAATTGCCTCAGTTTGATCAGTATGATGACGATTATGTTCTCCAAATAGAAGCTAATCTTGTAGACAAATCAACAGCTAGTTTGTGGGAGGAAGAAGTTCACTTTCAACAGTTCGAATACAGTGATCAGTCATCACATATCAGCTATGGAAATGACGAGGAAAGTGCAGCAAATTTTGAAGTAAGTGAATGATCTTTGCCTTTTTGTTTTTCTTCGTTTCAGTTCATCAGAGACACCATTCATGCAATCAGAAATCAACTGTTGACAAGTCTTGATCTGAAACTTTTTGAGGGAAATGAAAACCTTGTTCAAGACTTCTCATATCCAGATTTGCAGCCCCCGAATGCCATTGATTGTCAAGTTGCAGATGAGGACATGGAAACTGGCAAAATGATACAAGATGATTCCATACCATTTTGTTTTGAATTATTTCAGTTTTTGAAGGGTAAATTTCATAGTAAATCTTCAAATGAACAACTTGTAGGAAGTCAACAATTTCTCAGTTTTAATGTTGAGGATGAGACAGATAGCGAAATTCTTGAGCAAGTTGTTAATGAGAAATCTTCCCCTGAAATGATTGATGAAATCATTTCAGATACAAAACCCTCCCTAGCACCAGATTTGCAGGCACCAGACACAATTGAAGATCATATTATAGATGAAGGTGTGGAAGACGAAATACATGATTTTATGATGCAAGAGGATTATGTACCTTTTTGTTTCGAAGCATTTCAGTTTATAAGGCATAATATTCGTAATATCTCTAAAGAAAAAGATGAATAGCCAGTAGGATGTTATAGAGTTTCAAGGGATACATCACAGCAGTCTTCTCAAATTTTTTATGATCCTATTGCTGATGTGTTGAATGATGTTTGTAGTCAAAGTCCTTCTCCTATCTGTGAGCTTGACAAAAGTATTCATACAAACTTGATCCGATAGTCGGTTTCTTTGTTTTTTCAGCAGGAGTCTCGTCACAAAGCTCAGATCAAAGTTTGCATTCATGGTATGAAGAAAAGAGAAGTAATCCATTGGATGAGCTAAGTCCCAGTGTGCATGAACTTCAAGATCCTTATGCAGTGTTTTTGGAGGAGGATAGAGAATCCATATTATTCAATGGATCTGTTCACAAGTGTTCATGGGAGTTGCCTTTCAGTAGTTCTCTCTTGTTGTGCATAAGCAAACACTTGCGGAGAATTCAAACAGCAGCTGGAATACTTACTTGGTTGCATTGGTTGTTTCATTTCACTTGATCAGGTGATGAATGGAACAACTAGAGTAGGTTGTATTGAATAAGCTCTACATTGAGCATTTTTTCTAGTCTGTCGGTTGTGTTTAAGTATCGAGTTAGTTTTTAGTTGAGTGAGAGTCAATTTGTGTCATCAAGTCGTCAATTTTCAGTCATGCATTTCAGCTTGAGTTTTTGACTCTATTTCCCAATGGATAAGGCATTGGTCTGCTCTCCCAAAGATCTGTCGTTCTTGGCACCTCCAAGGAGATACCATCCCCATTGGAGCTAATGTTAGTGTTAGTATTTGCAGCCTTCCTCCAGTGATCAAACATGCTCTTACAAAGTGATTTTAAGGTGTCAAGGTCAAATTTTGTCATTTCAGTGAGTCTTCAAGAAAAATTTGGTCACTAGGTATTAGGTCTAGGGTTTGTTTTCACTCCTGTCAGATTTGTCCAAATGTCGGTCCATGTCACCATTCAGCTGATTGTACCATTATTCAGGGGTTTTTCATCATCATGTCAAGTTCCACGGGGTCATTTTACACCTTGTTCATGCTTCAGTTGTGCCTAGGTAAGGTTCATTTCCCTCTCCTAGGGTTTTGAAAGTAATTTCTCTTGGATGGTGAAATCATCGGCAAAACTTGTATCCTAATGTTCATACACCTTCCCCTATCCTTAATGTACCTTATTAAACACTTCACATCACTAAGATCTCCCAAATTCCTCATTTTCAAGCAAACCCTAGTTTCTTGCTACAACTTGGCAATTTTCTAGGCTAGGCCTATCTTTTTCCCTTTTGGACCCCTTCCCCTCACTCAATATTTGAAATTCCACTTTCCCCTACTTCCTAACATCCCTTGGAACTTCTCAAAATTTCCTCAAGAATTTAGAAGCCCCATATCCCCTTCATTTCGCTTCATTTCAACAAATCCCCTGTTCCACACATCGGGATAGGTTTTACTCCAATGATGTTCCTGAGCAATAAAAGATGAATGTGGGGAAAATGAGAGAGGTTTTTGTCCATAATAGGCCAAAGAAGAAAAATCTCCTTCACTTTTTACACAGGTGTCATGGTTTTAGAGAAATGTAAAAAATATAGTTGCCTAGGGAGAATTGATGCACCTCTGAAGTTACTTTGGGACAACCAAGTTTTCTCCTAGCTTGGTTGGACAAATGACTTACATGATGAGTCAAATTATAACTACACACAAGGATATTTCCAACAAGCTATCGTGATCTCAATTTGGAGTTTAGGAACACCTTCAAACGTTGATTGCAACAACACTCTACCTTGAGGAAACCTCATTTGACACATTTTGACCAGTCTTGGGAGATTTGATTTTTGATAGGGAAAATGAACTCCAAATTGAAAAATTCTAGTTGGGTTGGAAAGTAGAATCCAATACCTTTCCAACGCGCTATCCCACACCCAATTCGGACACCGGGAAGGCCTACAAAAGGCTTCTGGAAACAGTGCTACGCACTGGGCAGGTGGCGCGGCGCATTGGGCTCTGATTTCCAGTGTAAAATAACAAGGGCGCGGCGCATTGGTGAGGCGCAGCGCATTGGGCATGCTGTGCAGGACATAGAGCCAGAACTTAAATTTTTTTCATTTTTTTACAAAAAACTTCAATCCGCTTGGTTCTTCTCGCTCCAAGAAGTTTATGAAATTGTCATTAACATGTTTGATGCTCATTGAAGTGGATTATGAGAGTTTGTGATGTCAAATTGCAAACCTTATTACTTTGTTTAAAGCTTCTCCTTAGGGTTTTGTTTTGGTCTCTTGGTGCCAAAGACTCCTTTTCCCCTTCACCATGAAACCCATCATCAATATTAAATCCCTTGTTCCTCTACATCCCAAAATCACTTATTTCTAAAGTCCTATTTTCCTATCCCTAAACCCTACCATACCCTATTACTCAATTTTTCCCATATCATTTGAAAAATTCCTAAATCCCAAAACCTCGCATTCCTAAAACACAATCAAGTGACTGTCCTCACATTGCAAACTTCACTTGATTGAACCATACCCTTTCCCTCACTCCATTATACCCACTGTTCCATATTTCTCACAGTCCCTCATTTCCCTTTGGCATATTTGGCACTTGGAGACAAAGAAATCAAGTCTTCATTTCTCATTTTCAACCAATCAAACATACACTTGTCATACACATTGCAACACCATGACGGACACTGATTCATCATATGAACACGACAATAATTGCACCACTGAACTATATACACCAGGAGGGTACTGAGGAGGTGCAAAACGCATGATCGGCTCCAAATCTTGGCTGAAGCCTCTTTAGCTGAGCATGATACTTGATGAGGCACCTTCAGTCCAAATATCAAGGAATTTGGAGAAAATTTTGTCATATTTGATTTTTGTGGTTACAAAACAGAGTTTTATGCCCAATGCGTAGCGCCACTTGGCGCTCGCTTATGGTTGGGACATCTTCTAGAGGAAAACTTGATATTTTTGGGTTTTTTTTATGATAAATTATGCATGCTCAAGAATGACCGAGAGATTTCATCAAGTTGTAGGTGGCCTAAAGGGTCAAAAACACCTTGAAAATGGCCTTTCTGCCACTTTTTCCACACACAGGAAGCAGTCTTGGGAGATTGGATATTTGGAGGGGCAAATGGACACCAAATCCATAATTTCAACTTGGGTTGGAAAGTAGATAGGAAAGGCTTTCCAAAGAGCTATTTTTAGCTCAATTTTGACTTTGGGAAGTGTCTCAAAATCAGCTCCAAATTGGCGTGACGCATAGAGAATTTGGGCGCGACGCATAGAGAAATTTGGGCTCATTTTCACTCTTCAGCTCAGACATTCGCCCAGTTTTGGCTAGTTTTACTTTTTGATGTAACTATTGATCTACCATGATGTAGTATTGGCACATTTTTACTTGTTCTAGAGGATTCATTCACTAAAAAGTGAAAATTAAATGAATAAATCAATTTCCTAGCATATAGAGGCAAGTTGTTTGATTGCCTAGATTTCAGTTCCTTGTTTATAATTGGTTCAAACAGCTCCTAGAATGATGAGCTCGACCCCTAGAGGCAAGGGAATGGGTTTGTCTTGTCTACATTATGTAATTTCTAATTCATTTTCATGGTTGGACACTTGGGATTGTTTGGCACTTCATTGTACATTCATTTTCAGTATTTTTGGCAAAGGAAAGTCCAGGATTTTGCAGCACTTGTTGGGATCCATGTGGCTCTGTGTTTTGATGGTGTTTTTATATATGTAATCGTAAGTTCACTGATGTTTATGTGTATCATTTACCCTTCTCTTTTCTTCTGAAATTAAACAAATGAGTGATTAAGGTAGAATTCATTGGACTGCTGTGCTCTACCTTGAAATTTTGTTTAATTTTCAATGTTTTCATCTGTTTGAGAAGGACTCTTGAGACCCTCTTGCCCTCCTTAGCTCCTCACTAGTCTGATTCATCCATTCATTCAATCTAAAGCATCAAAACTATTGCCTTCCTTGCCCCAATCAAAACTCTGCAAAAACTAGCCCTCTTCCCCAAACCCAAATTTGCCTCTTCCATTTTCCAACTCAAATCAAATCCTTGCACTTCATACCTAGCCTAAAATTAGTTGTAAAATTAGTCATCTCAATCCTATTTGATTATTTTTTTCTGAGATTGGTCCGGATAGAGCCCTCTCCTGTCCTTGTAGGGCTAGCTACGAGGCTGAGCGTGGTTTGATGTGGACCTAGAAGCTTACCTTTTCAGTGTGAGGTAAATCTAGGCTCTAACAGAACCTGTCTCTTAGTCTAGAAAAATGTGAATCCTTAATGACTAAAGGGACTGTGCTAGGTCATTCAATATCTTAGTAAGGACTATAGGTGGGCCTACACAAAATAGCAATCATCCAAAGTGTCTGACCTCCGCAAAAGCAGAGAGATGTTGGGATTTGCTTAGGGTTAGCTGGATACTACCGAAGGTTCATAAAGGACTTCAACAAGTTGGCCTCTCCTTTGTTTGGTTTGTTGGCTAAAGATTCTGAGTTTATATGGTTAAAGAGCTATCAAGTGGCCTTAGACATTCTAAAGGGCAAGTTAACCACTACACCAATCCCTAGAGGCCCAAACTGGGCCCTCCCTTTTCATATTCATGTTGATGCCTCACACAAAGCCATAGTAGCAGCCTTATGTTAGGAAGAGGAGAAATTGCCCTATGCCATCTATTTTATCAGTAAGAACCTGTCAAAGGCTGAGCTAAACTATACTGTGATTGAAAAGGAACTCCTGACTATTGTGCATTCATTAAACAAATTTAGGCATTATGGTACAAGCTATCAAACATTTGTTCATATTGATCATGCTGCAATCAAATATTTAATGAACAAACCAGATGTGAATGCTAGAATTATAAGATGGTTTCTTTTATTACAAAAGTTTGATCTAACTATTATTGATAAGCCTGGTAAGGAAAATGTTGTTGTTGACTTTCTATCTAGGATGAATCTGCCTGTAGATGAAGAAGGAATGGTGGATGACCACTTACCAAATGAGAATTTGTTTTCTATTTCAGTTCTCTCCCCATGGTTTGCTGATATAGCAAACTATTTGGTATCAACACAGTTTCCACCAAACTTTCCCTCCAAAGAAAAGAGCAAGATAGTCAGGAAGAGCGCCCCCTTCACCTGGATTGGGGGAAATTTGTTCAAATTTGGCCTAGATCAAATCTTGAGAAAGTGTGTAAGGGAAGAGGAAGTCTTTGAAATCCTTCTAACCTGTCATGATGGGCCTTGTGGAGGTCACTTTGCAGCAAAGAGGACAACATTCAAAGTGTTGCAAGCAGGTTATTATTGGCCTACTCTTCATCATGATGTGAAAAATTACATTAGTCAGTGTGATCAGTGCTAGAGGATGGGAACGCCTACTCCAAGATATGAAATGCCCCTATAACCTCAAGTGACTTTTGAACCATTTGACAACTGGGGCATGGACTTCATTGGGCCTATCACCCCTCCTTCAAAGCAAAAACAACACATCATTGTGTGCACTGATTATTTGACTAAGTGGGCCAAAACGAAGGCAATTAAGGTAGCAACAGAAGAGAAGGTTGTTGAGTTCCTAAGGGAGAATATATTCTACAAATTTGGGTACCCTAGAGAGTTAGTCACAAACCAAGGCAACCAGTTTACCTCCAACATGATTGAAGAACTGCTCAGCCATCACAAAATCAAGCATAGGACCTCCAATCCTTATCATCCACAAGCTAATGGGCAAGTGGATGTGACCAACAGGGCACTAGAGAACATCTTAACCAAGGTAGTGAGCAACAACAGGAAGGATTGGGCATAGAGACTAGTTGAGGCCACCTGGGCCTTTAATACAACATGGAAGGTCACCACTGGATTTACACCCTATGAGTTGGTCTATGGGAAAAAGGCTTTGCTGTCCATTGAGTTCGAATATAACACATTGAGGATGAAAACCCAACTAGATCTAGATCTTAGTCATGCAAAACAAGAAATATTGTTCCATTTGAATGGCTTGGATGAATTCAGAATGCAGGCCCTCCTACATACATAGATAGTTCAGCTTCAGAGGAAGATTTGGCATGAAAAACATATTAAGGAGAAGAAATTTCAAGAGGGAGACTGGGCATTGTTATATGACTCTAGGTATAAAGACTTCAAGGGTAATCTAAGGACAAGATGGCTCGAACCTTATGTGGTGGAAAGAAGCCATGATAATGGTTCAGTGCAAATCAGAACTATAGATGAAGAATCCATTCCATTGCTTGTTAATGGACACTGATTGAAAATGTAGAAGAGACCTTTATCAAAACAGGAGTTCATTGACAATATCAATAAGACAATGATGATGGTGGAGCAATTTCCAGCTCCTCCTTCATTAGGGCACTGAAAAAGAGAAAAAATAAGGATTTAGGTGAAAACCTCCATTAGGCGCCTGAGGCACCCAGGGTAGATATCTACGGTGAAAACCTCTCCAAGGTAGCCTAGGTGTTTATATATATATAGAGAGAGATATAATAATAATAATAATAATAAAAGAAAAAAAAAAAACATAATTGCTATTTGCAGGTGGGTGAGAAAGAAAATCAAGGAGCAAAGAGAAGATCCAAAGGGAACCCTGCCTCACATATATTCACTCTCCTTCATTCCTTACCATGTATCCCTCCATCAATTCCATTGTTTTTCACTTCATTGCTTCAATTCAGGTGAAGATTGTGTTTTCTATAGGATCCCTTGAATGGTAGATTGATTAGGTCCCCAAAATTCATACTAGACATTATCTAACCAATCACCTCAACCATTACCATCATCCATGCATCCACACACACTCCTACTCCCTTTTTCCATTCATTGCAGCATCCTCACAACCCTAGCCAACAACAGGACATCTTGTGGGAAATCCTGTGGCAGCCTATCCCACAGAATCTTAATCATTAGCTATAGGTATTCACTAGGATGATCCAAGAGCTCCACAACAGTAGTAGCAGCATTAGATCTTCAGTCACAAACACCTGCAACAACTAATAAATGATCAACAGACAACATAAGAGGAAGACGAATGACCATAAACAACACCTCTGATCTTTGACCACTACAACATGGCATCAAGACCATAGCTAAGTATCCCACTCACTCACTCATATGCATCATTTGATCAAAAGTTGTAAAGGTTAAGAGGTAGTTGTTTTATAAGAAAAAAGGTGGCAAAAAGGAAATTCTTTTTAGAAGGTGAAGAACCCACAAAGGATAAAAATGGAGTAAGGAGGGGTAGTCTGCCATACCCATGGAGTGAGGTAGGCTACCAACTCATCAAATATATCTCATATGAGGGTAGATACAGTGTTGTTTATGGCTACCATTTTAGGATGCTTGAAGAACTAAGATTTGGAGTAGAAACACCAGTTCACCAAAGACTCAACATACCCTATTTCTTGATGCAATCACTCATAGACTTCAATAGAAAAGTAAAGGAATGGAATTCCCAACAGTTAGATCACCATGGGTTGATCAGGATCCTCATTAAGGATGCCCTCCAAAACCTTAGGATCCCTATAAAATGGTTAGTCTTCAGACACTTACCAACAGAGGATGACATCAAAACCCTCATCTATGATGTTAGTCCTTTTGTCAGTGAGCAAGAGGAAAAACAAGAAGAAAAAGGTATAGAGCTACATGGGGATAAGATGGATGAAGAAGAAACTAATACATAGGATGATGCTGAAACAAAAGAGGAAGAAGGCATTGAAATAGAGGGGAAATAACAACAAGAGGAAGAAGATAAGAAAAACAACGAGGAAGAAGGCACTGAAACAAAAGGGGAAAAACAGGAAAAACAACTAGCATGTATGGCCAACCTATCCTTGGAGGCCATCCAGTGTAGGATGCCAACTAAAGTTTATGCTCCTTACCTTAGAGAACAATGGTTGCAATTTCAAATTGAAACACTATCATAAAGGGGCACCATGCTATTTTAGGACTACAAGCAGTTTATTGATCTTTGTGATCAAATTGCAGTAGAGGATGGGGCCAAAATGGCTGAGTTTTACTTGCACAACATGGCCCTCATAGACATGACTATTTGGGATCCCAATGCAGAGCTGGGAGATCTACAATTAATAGGTTTGGCATCATCGATGAACCATGAGAAGTCAAGGGCTGCAGAGATGAAAAGAATATTGGCCAGAGAGAAAAATGAACCTCTTTTCATCAGAGCTGAACAATCAAATCCCATGGCCCTAATCAACACCCATAATCCAATTGCAAATGATCCTCAGTTGGCCCCTAGATATCTTTCTGCCCAAGAGCAAGCGATTCCACATTTTGAGGATATGTTTAGGCTGCTAAGAGATGATAATATACATGCCTGCTAAAGGGGATGGAACAAACTACCACACAGCTTGAAGATCAGAGAATATCACTCCCCTCAAAGGTTGAGAGAAGCACTCAACATGACACCTATGTATAAGCAATCAATGCAAAGGTTGAAGGTAAATTGGATAGGCCTAAAATTCAGTCCACCACAACTCCTAGGGATGCTAGAAGGGAGAAAAGAAGAAGTATAAAGGAAAGCGGGCTTCTATAAACAAGAAGAAGAGACCACATCAGAAGCATGGGATGTCAGAGAGGCTACCAAAGCCATGAAGGACATGGAAATTGACTAAGTTGGTCAGAGGATGAGCAACACTTTCAGTAGGGGGTGATGATGAGCCTCATCATTGGGTAATTATATGGGCCTTAATTGGCCTTAATTCACCTCCTAGCTTAGTCAAACCAACTATTCTCACAACTTATTGCATACTTTTGATTATATTTTAATTATGATATGAGTTAGAGTTGGATATTTTGCTTTGTGGTCTAATGTGCACGTAATGCAGGAATAAAGGATAAAAGCAAGGAATTGTGGCAAAGACCTTGGTAAAGACTCGAATGGGACAAGGGAGAGTAAATTATATGAGGTAAATCCTCCTCAGTTACTACCCTCCATTCGAATTTTCCTCCATCATCTCAGAGTTCAAACAACCAAATCATGGGACTAGAAGACAACCGAGCAAGTGAAAAGGACAAAAAACAATTTATTTTGAGTTCAAGCCTCCCTAATTGGAAGGAATTTGTTAGAGACTTCAGATGTATAAGTAGAGAGGCTTAGGACCTTAGTAGGATTCAGACTTCTATGGTAAAAACTCTACTTTATTTATGAGTTGCAAGGATTGTGACAATTTGTTCTGTAATCCATGGTTTTCATAATGAGAATGATTTAGGTATTAAGCCAACTTTGTGTTAACTCAGAGGGTTGAAACTCTTGGATTAGGGCCCAACCTGAGCAGCCATATCTCCTTTTTATTGTACTGTTATGCTAGCATAGACTCATGTTTTCTATTCATTTGCTTAAGTAGCATATATTCATGGTTTTCTGTTTTATTTTCTTAAGTAGCTTCATTTTCATTACAACAATATAACGTAGATTATTCATGTTTTTTTTTGTTCATTTACTTCAATAGCTGCATTTGCTGTAGTTTACTTCTATTTGTGCCTTCTTTCAGTTTACAGGTTAGTTAGGAGAAAATATTACCATAAGGTTGTGCACAGGTGTCTCAGCCTCATCTCTTCCCTCTGGGACCATGACTTGAGGAAGAGATCCTTCAGCAACCCCAAAACACATGTTTTTGGTTCTTGCATGAGCTATGGAGTTTGTTGTTCGATGTAGTTATTTATTCACCCTCACTGGCCTTTCTATCATTTCCTTTGAAACCTCCTTTAGCACGTTATTCATGCATCACTTCCTCGCCGTCTGATCCACAACAAACCTTCACAATCACCGTCCGATTCATTATTTTCTCCAACTGTTGCCTCGCATGGAGTCTTCCACTTACTTTATGCACTTTAATCTCCACTATCAATCTATCTCTTGATCTGATGGTTATCGTGTCACCTCAACACTTTATGCGCTTTAAACCCCCACTGTCGATTTGTCTCTCCTGATCCGACAGCTATCGCATCACCCGATCTCCGATTAGCTTGGTTGATCTCCACCATTGATTAGCCCCGCCTGATCCAATGGATATCGCACAATCTCGTGTGGATTATTGCATGACCATTATCCGCCTGAGAGCATGCAAGAAAAGTGGTTTTCTCATGCTACGTGTTGCGCAGTAAGGCTAATCGCGTGAAATTTCAGAATTCCGCTTACGACATTGAGGGTGCACGAGAAACTAATTACCGCCTTAGAAACCTGCTCCATCATTTCCACACGTTTATTTTCCCCGTGATACGATCTCTACTATCCATCCTCTGGTTAATCTTGTCCGTCCATCTCTTGACTTAATCCATGCGATAAGATCTCAACCTTCATCGCTTTGTTACCCTGTTCATCCATCTCTTGACTTAACCTTCGCAATAAGACCTCATTCCTTCATCCTGTGCATTCACCCTGTTCATCCATCTAGTCACTTAAGCCTTCGGGATAAGATCTCCGTCATTCATCTGCTTCGTTACCCTGTCTGCCCATCTCTTCACTTAATCCCTCGCGATACGATCTCCGTCGTTCATCTGCTTCGTTACCCTGTCCGCCCATCTCTTGACTTAATTATTTGCGATAAGATCTTCACCGTTCATCTGCTTCATTAACTCGGTTCATCCATTTATTTGCTTAAGCCCTCGTGATAAGATCTCCACTGTCCATATTCTGCTTGTTGATCGGTCCAATGGTCCCTATGCGCTACTACGTCCTTACATCCTCCTTTCATTGATTTCGACCTCTGATTTCTCTTCCGCTTGAAAACTGATTTAAGTTAAGTTTCTTTACTTACACCTTAGTATAGTTTAATGCTCTTTACCTTCAGCAACTTTGATAGCAGAATTAGGTTAGTGATTTCTTTAGAAATTCTACTTAGCATCACTGTTTTATTGGTTAATTAGGTTATAATGTGGTTTAGAACTACATGTTGTTTTATTCATTACTGTAGTAGAGTAGCTCTCTCTTAGAATAGGTTTTCTCTTATTCCATCAAATAATTGAGCTTCTTCTGACCTTATAGAAGTCTGGCTTGGAACCCCTGGGGTCTCTTGCGAGATAAACAGTGACAACAGGCAAGACCTTCACTTCTACTTGTGAATATAGCACTGTCACCTCCAAGTTTGTACAAACCCCGAGTTGATAAGTAAATATGGTAGCCATGGGAGTTGCATAATTCTTGTTGCAATACCTAGGTTCATCAGCAATCACATACGGAATAGTCCATACATCAATGCGTAAGTAAAACTACATACATTGCTAAAGTACCCAGAATAGTCAAACTACAATAACAACATATGCATGAAACATGATGGCTTTGTTATATTATATAAAGTGAAAGTTCCATCCATACATACAACCATGACATCCACTAGCCCCAATAGTGGAATGTTATGGTCAACACCGCCTACTCTTTCAAAGAAATATGCTCGCTCTACACTGTGGGGAAGCCAAGGCTTGTCACAATACTCTCTAAACCCTCTCTCTTGTTTTATGAGTTACGAGGTTCTATTTATAACAAAGGGTGGGGTGACCCTTGACATCCCCCTTTATGACTCTTGGACTACCCTCATCACTGTTTACATTACATATGACTGTTTGTATTCTACTAATGACACTTGGAATTTCACTTTACATCATGTTTACAAAAATGATGCATTTTCCACATATACCCATGTGGGACAAAATCAGCTTGAGTCAACTAGACAAGACAACGTTAAGACTCAGGCGACTATGGAAAAACCACCTCATAAACCTTCTCTCCATGATCCTCAGTGACGAAATGATGCCATGCTTGATAATGCGCAATGGTGTCCACGCACTCTTTGATGATGTTCTTCTGGAAATGAACTCTTGCCTCCATTTCTTCTAGGTATATTGATTTGGAACCTCGGTCCAACTCATCCTGTAACATGCATAGCTTAGTCCCGAGAAAGGTCGGACCGACGATGTACATCCTCATGTTATCTATGTTGACTTGAAAATATGCGCTGGTGGCGTGAGCATCATCTGATTAAAGTACGCATCGAACTGTAGACTGACTTGGTTCTTCTCTTTGGCCTCAATGAGCCTACCAATTGACGGGGTGCCATACTTTCTCACCATGACATCCAAACTCCTGTACAACTGTGCATATGAAGCCTCAATACTAGTGATGAGTGGTGGGAGTTCCTCATAGTTCTAGATCTGGCTCCGGATGTGTGCTTTGTCCAACTCCACCTGTAACATCATCATCTTGTGCAAGTGAAGCGAGGCTTCCTTGTACCTCACTTTCCATGTTTGTACATGGTCCATGTGGATATTGGTGGCTCTCACCTATTCCACTTGGACCCCCACCATTGTTTCTTTAAGTTTTTTCAGTTTCCTTAATTGTAGCACAATTTGCTATTTTTGACAGTTTTTCGAGTCCTAAACTTTCGAATCCATTTTGAGGCCCTAAACAACGTTTTTTCGGAAAACCACTCTTGGGAAAATATAAGTTTTTAACTTGATATCATTGTCAACAATTTTAGTCCTCAAATAGATCTTTCTAACAAGGTATCGTGTGCGTCAAATGGAGATCGTATGCCAAAATTGTGACCGCAGAAAGTTGATGTACTAACTCACCCCAACGGGACCCATAATTTGGTGTTTCATCTCCTAAGGTTAGGTTTTTGGATGGTTATGGTTTTCCATTGTTTCTCAATAATAAATAAGCGTTTAAGCCTCATTGTAACCCAATTCAGAGGCACGTAGTCGTTGCATCTCTTCTCACAGATAAGCTACCATCACCCGAGCTAATTTATTTCCATTATGTATGTAAACATATCTCAGTTCTTTGATATTGATGAATTGAAGTTTTATTTCCATTGCATCTCCATGTGAATGGTTATATTTGTAATTTGTTTCCTTCATGTTTAAATTCGGATCAATGGTATCAGAGCGGTCTGCTATTTCTTGATCCTTCTTTGCATGTCCCCAACGAGGTCGAGGTATAAGGAGTTAAGGCTCGAATTGGTTGAACCTTTGCAAGAGCAGCCTCACAAACCATGACAACTGCCCATGGGGGAAGAAAATAAAGATGAGGGAGTAGGATATCCGATCAAATATTGCTCGAGGAGGCCCTCAAGAAACAAAGGAATGCGATGATGGATAAATTTTCCCAGATCCTTCAACGGTTGCCCACCGGTAGCGCATCCATATCCAACAACCACTCTGAAGGCACCACTCCTTTTAAGATACAAGTAAAATTTGACACTCCCATATTTGAGGGCCAAATAGATGTAGATGCTATAGATAAATGGTTAAATCTGCTAGAAGGATATTTTCCGTTCGTGATTTTTCCAGCCGGGAAAAGATTACTTTTTCTCTTCTCAAATCCCCCCCCACCACATCAAAGATTGGTGGGCAATATGTTGTCCTTTGAGATAACCTAAGGTCAATTAGTTATGCCAAAGCATCTATAATGTTTTTTTGTTTTAAATGATAGGATCACCAGTGAACTATTTATAAACAGATGCTTTAAACTTAGACAAATTTTTGATAAAATGAAGGCTTGTTCTTTAACTGCACATGGTTATTTTAATTTTAGTGGGATGGATAAGTGGAATATGGGCAAGTATAATTGATTTACTATTCAATCTGAGTATTTAATCATCTATAAGCAGAAATTAAGAAAACAATGCTTCCTTAGTCAACAAAATATAAACAGACTATCACAAAGATCTAGTGCAATTTATGCTCAAAGAGGAATTTACAATAACAAATAGTTTTGTAAATTTATCTCTTATTTAAATTACAACTTCATAGAGGATTCAAAATGAAACTGAAACTCAATTAAATTTTAAATCGGATAACTGCAAAAGACATGATTTATATGAAGAAGACATAATGAATAAACAAGATGAAATACAACTCATTGAGAGACATACCATATGAGGCAAATCCATAATCTTTTATTATCTCAAAAATGCTCCAGCTTAGTACAAATTTGCTTAATAACTTGTTCAAGGGTTCAACCTTAAATACTTCGACAAAATGAAGTATTTAAACAAAATTTACAAAAATATTACAATTAATGCCTGAGTGACACACCATCCTATTATTAACTTTGAACTAACAGAAAAAGAAATAATGCGATCAAGAGGAATGAATCTGGTGAAGTGATCTAGAAATCTGGCCTTGCTTTGGAGGAGAACAATTGCTGAGTGGCAACTATTCAGGTGTTGCGCTGGTGAAGCTGACCTGTTTTTTCTTAATCCCGGAATTCACGCAATTTATCCGTGTAGGTTTTAACCCCGTACAAAAATTACCTGCATACGAATTCTAAAACAGAGAAAATAAACAATGTGAGATCATAACACATAAAACACATATACACATATATTTTCCCCTGGATCCCAAAACTGGGACTACCAGCATGATTTTTCATTATGTTCCTTTCAATGTTATAATACATATTTATGCATGTTGAAGCATCTTATACCATGGACCAAAAACCATCGCATCCAATACCATGGACCGAAAAACCATTGCGTCCAAAAAACATGTGCAAAAATCATACACAAAACCATAGGTGGGTCTACCCAACCTAACATAGGGTCCAAAATCAAAATTTTCCGGGGCGCTACCCTACACCCCATAAAGTGGGGTTACGGGTACCCCTCAAACCTCCTGTTAACTACGTGGAAAGAATATAACACAACCCAACATTCTCCCACTTGTTGTTTTCTTTCCACAGGGGGCCATAGAAGAGCTTAGTTATTTTTCCAGCCCTGAAAAGCCCATTGTTTCTCTACACCAGGAGAACTTCTCAGAGCTCATAGATTTTGTCAATGCATCTGCAGTGTTCTTCAAAGTGTCCACCTATACCAACAACACCTTTTTGTCTTCTATCATATCCCTCACAAAGTGATACTGAACTTCAATGGAGATTTATATCTCCCACTTGATGACTTATTTTTGTTTCTGTTCTAGGACCGTCCTCGTACAAACAAGGCATCACCTTTTTGGCTCTCCGTATGTTTCTGTCTCATTTCCTCCGTTAGCAAGGATGAGACTATTTCATCAAACTTCAAGGCAGTTGCATTACTACCTATTGCAATAACCAGACTATCCGATGAATCTGGTAGAGAACACAACAAACTGATGCACTTATCTTCATCCGAAATTTTAATATCAACAGATAATAACTGACTTACCACAGTATTAAATGTGTTCAGATGTTCTGTCACCAAGTCTCCATGTTATGAAACCAGCTCAAGAAAAGATAGAAGAGATAGATCAAAGCCTTAGAATTCAGCCTCTTTGAGGGGGCAACCTCCTTTACATTACATAGATGAACAATTCTTGGATGATACAAATGACAAAACCTCCTTTCTATATATAGGAGTCTAAGGAGTCACAATATAATCTAGCCGAACTAACAATAATAATATAAAGCCACAAAATTAACCATAGAGGGATTCTATGGGGCACAGTAATAACAATATGGGGGCAATAGGGGCACAACAATATTAATAAGGGGTATAAATACAATAGTAATGGGGTAATCACTAGTATTATAGGGACCCACATGCCCCTCTCCTTCAAAAAAGTGTTGTCCTCAACGCTTGAGTAGTTCTGGATACTTCTGCATAAAATTCTCATCCTCCCATGTGGAATCTTCAGCGGATAAGTTCTTCCACTTGATAAGATACCCTGAAATTGAACGATTTCGTAACTGTCGAGTTCTTGTTTCTGTGACTGCTTCCGGTTCCAGTATAATTTTTCCTTCCTCTTCAAGTTCTAGCAATATCGTTTGCACTGGG
>APFE030983869.1:0-13159 GCA_000404065.3 Pinus taeda
TGGCGTTTCATTTCTACTATAGTTTCACTCATAGTTTTCACTAGTTAAATACTTTGTATATTGTTTTTATTTTCCTATTAAATCACTTTAAATACAAAAATAATAAATTCACAATAAAGCATAAATTCATCACAATATATCTAAATTTATGATTTATATTGGCAAGATGAACCATAAAATATAAGAGGTTGTTTATAGAGAATATTGATATCATAAATATTTTCAATAAGTGCTAGCGTGACTTGAGTGATCCATATGTTTATTTCGCTAAAAAAATTCTAAATTTAGGGGAAAATTGATTATTTCCTCCAATAGATGGAATTCATAATCATAAATAACCAAATAATATTATTCAACATTAAAGGTATTAATTTTTCGCTCGCCCCTAAAAATATTCCCATAGATGACATTAATTGTAACATTGAATATGGTATTAGGGACCTTCCTCATAATTTTGAGGTTACTAGGAAAGATTGTGCTATCATTATTATGAATTCTACGCCTCCCAAAAGAAACATTAGAAAAGTAGAATTTATTTCCCTTCAAGTCCAAAGGAATAACCCCTACATTGTCATCATTAAAGCTCACAAAGGTGGGGCCATCGTCATTTTAGATAAATCTAATTATGTTAACAAAATGATTGACCATGTTTCTAATAATGGTAGTTACATAAATCTTAATAAGAATCCCATTAATCCAGTCACTAAAGAAGTAACGACCACCATTAAATCGAATAATTCCCTTATTCCTCTCTTTAAAAAACTTATTTAAAGCATTCCCCTCAACCCTAGAATTTATGGGCTTCGAAAACTTCATCAATTTGGGGTTCGCTTGAGACCTATTGTTAGCACAATAGATAGGCCTACTCATCTTCTTGCTAAATTCTTGGCTCAAAATATTAAACCTCTTATTTCTCGCATTGATTCCTTTGTTAACGACTCTGATTCCTTTGCTAAAGAATTCTAAGATATGAGGGTGGACCCTTGGGATTTGTTAGTAAGTTTTGACGTTGTTTCCCTTTATACCAAAATCCATATTCAAGAGGCCATTGGTGTCATAACTAGAATCACTCACATTCATAGTGCCAAATTAGTTTGCCTATGCCTCACCTCAACTTTCTTCAGTTTTCAAGGTGATTTCTATGAAGAATATTGTGCAGTTGCAATGCGTTCCCCTATAGTTGTGAACTTATTCATGAAGGATTTTGTGACCAAGGATTGAGCCTCAACTCAATTTATCCCTAAGAAGTGGAAGAGGTTTGTTGATGATACTTGTGTTATTTGCCTCGATGGACACTCGAAATTAGACTTGTTTCTTAGCAATCTTAATTCTCTATCCAACTCCATCAAATTCATGATGGAGGTTGAGGTGAATGGGTGTCTTCCCTTCCTTCATATCCTCTTCTCTATAATGAATGATGGTGATGTTTCTCACCAAGCTTTTTGTAAAAAAACTCACACGGAAAAATATATTTATGCTACTTCTCATCACTTTTCAGGATAAAAATTTGGATACCTTATCACTCTTACAACACGCGCTCCCAAAATTTTATGATGAGAACCACCTCAAGCAATAGAAATCTCATCTTCTTAAATTATTTCAAAATAATGGATATAGCATAACTCAAACACTCAAGGTCTTTAACATCGGGTTTAAATAATCAAGGGTTAGGAATACTCGTGTTGATCCCATGTCTAAGGTTCAACCTCCATTTATCCATGGGACCACGAACATGATTTCCCATATCCTTAAAAACAAGACAGTTTATGGTTCGTTCAAACCTCTTAATACAATTAAAAATTCTCTTAGATCTGTTAAGTACCTTGTAGACCCTAAACACATGAAAGGGGTCTACTAAATCCCTTGTTACTATGGGGTTCCCTACATTGGAGAAACTGGTTGCTCCATTAACCAGAAAATCCAAGCGCATGCACCATACATTAGGCACAATCGTTCTATCTCATCACCTCTAGTTGAACATGTGGACAAATCCAAGCACCATGTATGCATTGAAGATTATAGAGTCATTGCTAGGGTTGATCACTTACATCATAGGAAGCTTAGAGAAGCTATCCATATTGAGAAACATGCAATCAATCTCAACATATGTGATGGTCGGAAATAAGTAAGAGATGGATTCCCACCCTCTGTTCTTGATTTTAGTGAGAGATGATGATTGGAAATTAAGAGAGAGCTCAATTCCGACCCTCTCTTCTTCTTTTAATTTTAATTTTTATTTTTCACTTTCAATTTCAATAAGAATAACGAATTATTTTAATATTTTTTCTTTTATTTGAATTCTCATTATAATTAAATTAATAAAATTATTAAAGTTATTCTAATACAATTTTTATTTTTATTGATAAACGGTTAAAATTAACAAACTTAAAATTATTTTTTTTATGAAAATTAATAAATATATTCTAATATTATTAATTTTTTAATCATATTTAATAGAGATTTATATAATCAAAATGAATTACTATTAATTCTTAATTGATAATTTATAACTAAATATCATTTTAACTAATTTAATAACTAATTTGCTAAAAGGATAATTCCTAATTTTAATGTCTTATAATATTTTTAATTTTATTTAAATTAATCTATTTAATATATATAATTACAATAAAGAAATAAAAACTAGTTTAGGTTGATGTCTAATCCATAGCAACTAATTTAGAACTCAATATTATTTTAATTAATGTAATAACTAATTTAGTAACAGCTAATTCATTCCTAATTCTTAACAACTCTTCATTTTTGCTATTCATTCTCTAGGACTGACTGATTTTTTCACTTTTGTCATGTGATACACCACATTAATTTGTTGAAAACCCAGAATATGTAATTAATGACAAAAAAAAATATTAATAAAAAATCAATAAAAACATGTGTGTTCAAAACTAACCCATTAAGTTTGGAAAAAAAAAAACAAAACCCTCCACCCAAGAAAAACCATAAGAATCCTGGAAAAATATATTTTTTCCTTAATAAAAACAAGGAAAAGAGAAAATAACAGCCATTGAGTCTTCGTAGAGCCAGAGATCATTGTTTTCACTACTGAATTATGATAAAAAACCCTAACTACCATCATCAACATCATGAACCTGGAGAATGTGGTCATATGATGAACGTGGTCATCACATGGAGAACGTGGTCTATGATGAACGTAGTCGGCTTCTAAGTCGGCCTGCCAGACGGATATACTTATGCTCTTCTATAAATATATATTTGATTTCGACTTTCGATTTTCAATTTAGGTTTGTAAATTCAATTTTCTTCGAACACATCGTGAACCAGTGACATGGATATAACATTCCGAGTAGTGGGTAGTGACCAGCCGGAAACCAGTGCTGAGCATCAATCGGAGTTGAAGGAGCGATGCAATATGTGCTTTGAAAATGTGACTGTGAATGTGACAATGTGAATGTGACTGTGAAAATGTGACAATGTGAATGTGACTGCGATGCACTAAAATATGTTTTGACATCATAGATATTGTTTTCGATGTTTGACTCTATACGTCAAGGCCATGATCGCTCATTATAGTAATGCGCCTATATGCGCACATCGCATGCGTATTTCTAAACTCACAATCGATGATTGTGAGAAATTCCTGCCATCTAAATGCCTTGAGATTTTAATAAAAAGGTCTGAAGAGGAAAAAATTGCAGATTCAGAGAAAGTATATTGCCCATATCCTGATTGCTCCCTTTTCTTCCTCATCACATTCTTCTCTAACAATAAAGGCAACAAAATGCGAGAAATGCTACCGCTCGTTGGGCACACAAACATGTCTTCTGAAGAATATGCCCCTCAGTTGGGCGCTGTAAGTGCAGAGTTGAATTTGCTTGTAAGAGAACAACAAGTGGAAGCGGTGTCCGAACTGCAAACATATGATTGAACGCACCCATGGTTGTACGCACATAGTTTGCAGGTACACGATTCCATGGAGTTTTTGTTTATGTTTTTTTATTTTTAAAATAGATTTTTATGTTCTAATATTGAATTGGTTTATTTTCAGGTGTAGTCATGAATTTTGCTTTCAATGTGGAATTCCATGGAATGATAACTGTGATTGTGATGGGGAAGTCGAAATTACGATGAGGAGGAGCACGACAGTGATGATGAAGAACATAATTATGAAGATATAAAGATGAAGATTTAAATTATAATTATGTAGATTGATGTTTAACATGATAGTTAAGTTTTTTTTTTTTGTTTATTTTACTCGTATTGAATATTTATTATTCAAATGATAGGTAATTTGAATTATAAATTATTGGTTTTTTTATTCAGAAAATTATATGTGTTAAAAATAGTAAATTATATAACAAAAGTTGAATATACATAATAATAAATATAAGAATCCTTCCAAGATTTGGATATTGCTAGTTTCACTTCAATTCTTTCTAAATACAATTTCATCCAAATATTAAAGTGAATTAGTAAAGTTAAATGATATCATTAAAAGTTAATGACCTTTATGTGTTTTAAGCACCATTTTGGTATTATGATTTTATTATATCATAAATGAAGATCCAACTTGGTAAAGAAAATCACCATTTGTAATTTAGCCAATAATTCATTAATTATAGAGATATCACTTTGATTAGGACTATTATAGAGAAATCACTTTGATTAGGCCGATTATGGAGAAATGATTGTGATTAGATTGAATAAAGTTAACTTCTAACATTTCTTAAACCATACA
Source organism: Pinus taeda (assembly GCA_000404065.3). NCBI lineage: Eukaryota > Viridiplantae > Streptophyta > Pinopsida > Pinales > Pinaceae > Pinus > Pinus taeda. The sequence continues at coordinate 4,718 of APFE030983869.1, forward strand.
CTCATTCATCTTTCCAAATATCTTTTAGGTAATATTTTTGAGATCCATGAGAATAGAATGTCTAGATATTTCAACATATAATCCATATAATTGTGAAATTAAAAAGGAGTAATGATTTACTAGTGAACTATGGATGTAATGATTTAATAGTGATTTGTGAAACACAAAAATAAAGGACCTTTTTTTGTGGTAATAATTTACTTATGTTAGTGGTCACTCTCATTGCTTTTTTTTGGTTGGGATTTTTGTAATATTTCTATTCAAAATTTCTAGAGTATTAATTCTAGCATAGGTCTAGAGTTTTTATCTTGAGATATGCGGGAGACCCTTATTTGTAGCTAGTGTGGAATTGTGGAATCCTTTTGTTGAGTCCGCGGCCAACAGCTTGAGTGGACAATCTCTTTGATTACTTGGCCATAAAAATTTTAGGTAAAGATTTCATGGATGTTGGACCAATGAAGCTTAAAACATTTTGGAGAAATCACCATGTTGGTGAAGATACTCAAAATTATCACATTCTACAGTTAACCCGTGGTGAACTAATTTCCATCGATCATTGATGGAAAATTCTCATTCCTACCTAACTGAGTGGATGAAAAATGGAAAAAAAAGGATTTTCCTGTCGATTGTTGATGCCACTTTTCTATTTCTTGTATCTATTGACCTAGAAACGTTAGATTAATGAGTGAGTTTCCACAAAGTTATTCATTCATTTGGGATAATGGTTATCTTATTGGTTGCCTCCATAAATATTTCAATTGTATAATGCTTATCAATGAAATTACCAACCTCAGTTGTATTCTGTGAAGAGATTCTAATTTAGAAAAAGAATTTAATTAAACATTGACAACATATTACACTATGGGTAATTTTGGAAACAGGGGCAGTGCATATTTGTTTGCCAAGAGACATTGTAGTCAGTGGATAAAGCTTGATGGTTATCCTTATCGAAGTGATTTTTCACATCTTACATGCCTCGACCTTCATATAAAGTTAGCTCTCAAAGCCTAGTGAAGTATCGATGGGACCATTGTTTGTTTTATGGAATTATTGCAAGTTTGGAGTTGAAGACCTGCAAAGAACTAGCTGATCCCTTCACCCTTCATATGGATATTATCTCCTCTTCAACATAAAGTGAAGTTAACTAGGGGAATAGTGCAGAGATCGATATGTTTGTGTAGAGTAAGTTTGTGATGTAGTAAGGGGCCATCATATGTGGTGTGAGTGGATAGGCTGAATATAAGTGTTTTGAGGAGTTAACGGAGTGGTGCAGTGTTGTTTGGGATCCCTATTATACGCTGATTTACTTTACTCTTTTGGCGAGGATGAAAATAGTGTATGGTTGTTCTAAGAAGAGTCGAGGGCTAAGTCGTTGTGTTTAATTGTTGACAAAATCTCATGGTAGAATGGGCTGCATTGGATCCACTCACACTGATGCTCGAACTCTGCTCTCCTTCTCAATGTGGGAGACCAAAGACAAGAAAGCATGGAATTTAGGAGATTAAAAGACTAGCAAGCTCCTCGAATCAAATCATACAATAGAAATGTTGGGGTTGTCCATGGAGGCTCCCTTTGCTGTCCTTGGAAATTTTCCTGAGAAAAGAGGCTGGAGTTTCTTATTAAAGGAGCAAAGCATGTCGTAGGGTGACTATTGTAATCTTCGGCACCGAAAAGGAGAATCAATTACATTCTGTGAAGGTTTTGACTTAGCTCATGTGAATTTGGAATGCTTAGAGCCATATTCGAAAAAACTTTTTGCGTACACTATCCTTCGAAGCTGATGACCAAAGAAGGAGGGTATTATCGAGTTTGAACCCTAGATGGTTGCTACCCCTCAGAATTAATACACCATGATCCATTATCGTATGGTCTTTCAAGACTAGTGCATGACAATCTTCTACCCCAAAACAATATCCAAGCTAAGTCATTGAACAAGAATTTTAACTTTAGCTCTCTTGTTCTCTCATCGCAAGCGAGGGTGTGACTTGTTTTTGAACGATTATTCACTTAAGAAATCAAGATATTTAGTGTAAGTCATAAACCTAGAAGGTAGAAAATGAATTCTTATGCATTATGATCATGGTTTGCAATAGGTACAGATAATAGGGATTTGGATCTTAGTTCATTGCTCACGTGAAAATTTTTAGCTGAAATAATTCTAAGTTACTTATGCTACACATGTTGAATTGACAAATTCCACTATTGATTTCAGCATTTTCTCCTTGTTTTGATGTTAGAATATTTTGGTACCATGCAACTCATGGCACTGTCACAATGTTTAGAAATTGGAATCTAGGAGCGAGAATTAGAAATGTTTGGGGAGAACCTCAATGAGTTACTTGTTATGGTGACTACTTATCACATGATGTGAAGATTAAAGTTCTAGTTAGTATATGTGTGAAACTTTTTCAGAACTTAAGTTATTGCTGAATTCTATTGTGAGAGTGGACGACTATACCATGATACATGCATAGTTTAAATGGTCATGATAGAATGAGAGGAATAAACAATTTAGTAATAATTGTAAAGTATTGTTATTGCATTGAAAGTGGGATGTTATACTCATAGTAATAATGAGATATTCAATTTGATAATGGGTAGTGCATATATAAGAAGAATTATGAATATATTATGTAATGAAATTTATGTATAAATAAGGAAGGGAATAAGTGATTTGATTAAAAATTTTATGATATGGTCATCATGTTATTCTACTCATACTAAAATAAAATTAGGAGTTGCATGATTTTTTATGGAAGGACATAGCTTTATAAAATACAACTAATTTTGATAAAGATAGTGTGGTCAAGGACATAACTTAAGGGAATAAAGATCATATGTATAGAAATGTGAAGGGAATAAATGTTGAACCTTTATGAGATAAAATGTTAAGTATTTTTCTTTCCATAGATCATGGACAACATATAAAATGAAAGTATATATATGGAAACTATATGAATCAACAGGTAAGAAGTCCATGGCATACTATCAACATTAATAGAAGTTAATGGTGAATTAAGTGGGTGCCATCCTAAAAGAAACTCTCAATATTTTGATATCGATTCATAAAGGTTCCCATGAGGAATCATTAAGCTCATGAAGGACACGTCATTGTATATGACTATGTATTGAAAAAAAAAAGTTTCTCTCAACTTAATGTTTGATTGGTACATCTACATGTTGGAATGTAATTTTCAAGTTGGAGAAAGTGCTATGGAAGGTAACTTAACCTTACCAGATTACTATAGTGAGTATTATATGCATATTTCATTGGACATGCATAGTTTTTACCTACAACTGTGATTGATTAAAACAATAACTGTAACTAAAATAAATAAGAACCACAAATTATATATTCAAAGTTATACTAAATTGGGGTTAGAATTGTAAAGAGTGTGCACACATTCAATACAACTTACTGTATTCATGAAGACATCACACATGAACCACTTTGTGACCTTCATAAGTAGGTCAATGGGATTGACACCCAAAAAGTAAAAATACATAATGGAAGCAACTACTAGTGCTTCTCGATTAATAGTGGAAAGACAATATTAATCGTAAGAGCACATTCTTAATAGTTCACTCAATTTCAATGTGTCATGGATGTTCATATCAATCTAAATATAAATGGATTTATGTTAATAACAACCCATAAATAAGGATATTTCCAATATGAAACAAGAGAAATATGCTTTCAGTAGAAGGATGTTAGATCTTGCAAATGTACTTCTTGTGGGAAGGGAAAAAATTACAATGATCTCTGTGTTTATATAAACAAACTATACATGCTTATAATAATAGAAATGACAAAAATATTGGATATGGTCGTGCTGGATGAACTGGAAGTAGAAAGAGAACAGCTCATAACAACCAAATGAATAAGAATAATTGTACACTAGATTAGGAACATCACTCATCTGAATTAACAAATAAATATATGGTAAATGAGAAGCTTTCACATTAATACAGCCTATCAAAATCAAAGTATCTTAAGCTGGTAGTAAACTAATACACACTCAAGTAGAAGGTAACATATAAAATGTTCTACACAAGGAAGAAAGAGGATAACAAATCGAGGCAACAACTGGTGGCTAAAAATTAGAAGATAATGACTAAGTAGTACTCATAATCAAGGTGGTGTGCACAAATATATTGAGATCTAGCAATCTAATCAATAAATTCACAATCATACCAATTAAAATACACATGTTGCACCACTATTTCCTACCAAGAAATATTGGGAAGTTTACCTAAGAGAGAGCATTAATAACGTTATCCGGTTTGAAGAGGAAAGCATGACAATTGTTGATAATGGATAAATGAGTTTTATTCTTTTATTTCCAGGGGTGATTTAATGAGGTAAATACCTTAGGATCACACCTTGGTACACATAGTGCCTAAAAACTTAGATTGTGTAGAATTTAAAACATTGCAACTTTCACAACCTGTGTATGAGAAATATATGTAACTACATACTAATTGTAAAATTGGGTTTGGACATACACTGAATGATTCATGGCCAACAAGGTGTTGGAGGAAGTGTAGAAAGAATAACCATCGATCATATGGCATGATTAGTTTAAGAGGAGTACTTTTTGAGTATAAACAAGTATGTTTTTGGTTAAAAGAAAAGTTAAGGGTGTTATTAAAATTCAACTATAACAGTGAAATCCATACTAGACTAACTATCATAGTGAATAGTATGCCTTATGATTAAGCAAAGGTCATATTCGTCTATTATTAAAACTTTGCCTATGGGACAAATTCAATCCAAAAACTTAAGGTTATTGGTTTTGTAAAATTATATTTTTCATCTATGTTATCAATTGTTGAAATTTTCTTGCAACCACAAGAAACATAAGAAGGATTAGCTAAGGAAAAGAATTTGAATACTTAGATATAAAATAAAAAGAATCAATTATGCTCTAGTTGTAGAAGCCGAACAAGTCCATGAATTCCTTATTCTCCAATCGAAAAAGCAAACATGGGTTGAGTGGAGTTACCTGAATGTAATATGAGTAATGGAAGGAATTCTTTTGGGCACAAAACTAATCTACGTGGACGAAGTATATGTCGTGTTGGTGAGGCTATGGAAATCGGTATGTTGTACAAGTGGTACAGGTAGTACTGTGTACAAGAAATACATCTGATACCGATATGGATGCATATAGTGCATGATGATACATGGCATATATTCTTGTATGTGTGCAGTACACACTATGTGTAGGTATACATGATTGAAGAGCAAGCATTGGGGATTGCTAGGTGAGGCAACCAATCCAAAGTGCATACAAAAGAAAGAAGCTAATAAGTGATTCAAGGATAAGTATCAATGTTTTATTCCATTTTTGTAGACATGTGATATGAGTATGATCTTTGTGGATTACACGTGATCTATAATTAAGGTGTACATATGATTTTTATGGTTATGTTGAGCTAACCTGATATGATATTTTATACATGTTGATTAGTCAAATGTGCTAGTTTAGATTGTTGTGATTAATGTACGGGAACTTCATGAACCTAGTGTTTGGCGAGAACACAAAAGCATTAGAAGAACACACAGGAACAACATGCATTTCTTCCAATATAATGAACATGAGGAAGCATATTTAAAAGGAAAGCAAGATAACCCGTCACTACTCAAATAGTAGTACTATATATCGGGTTATGATATTAACTACGGTAAACGACATTGAGTTTTTGCATCTAAAATCTCTCACAAATTGATTGAAACAAACATGTGCATATATATATATATATATATATATATAGATAGATAGATAGATAGATAGATAGATAGATAGATAGATAGATATTGAAAGGTCTCCATTAGATGGAAAAACCATGGGAGCCTGTAAATTTAGATACAACTATGAGTGAATTAGGAAATAATATTGTAAAATGTAGTAATACCGTGAGGACACTGTAAATTTAAGGGGGGTAGTATGTAACATTCATTCCTTGTATGTAAAACTTTTCTAACCTAAGCTAAGAAAAACTAGGACTAATGTGTAACAAGAAAAGTAAATACTTTATTATGAAATAAATAAAATAATTAATCACTTGGAAAAGTGAGAGATCGAGAAATGAGATTCTTGCCAAACCCCATTGGTTAATGGGAATGGATAATTCTTTCATGATAATACTTCTAGATCCAAATCTACAAGAGCTTAATGGATTTGGAGATAAATATCCATTAAGATACTTAGCTGGAGAAAGAGGCCATGTTAATAAAAAACATAAAAGCATTGTAGGAGTTAAAGGCAAGTTTTTATGAAGAAAAGCCTCACGGGAGAAAAAGGCGAGATTTGATGGGAAAATCCTAGGCAAATGGATAAGAAAGATCCATAAAAGCAGGACACCTCTAATGGAAACCATATCATGAAAGAGGGTATTAAATACCTATTGCAGAGATCAACAGGAGGGAGTTGATCCATGGCAAGATTTCTCAGCTCGAGGCTGAACTGGTGGAAGAGAGTTCTAGATTAGGTGGCGGTGCTACGTTTTTCCCAAGTGGTATCATTTTAAATAATCTGGTCGCATGGGATGTTTAAATGTTGACTCTTACTCTATATTGGAAATTCTGAAGCATATAAGATAAATTGCTTAGGTTGTTTTTACATATCAATTGATTGAATAATGTACATATGATTGCTACGAATAAGTAGATTTTCTTATGTTAGCTATGGGCATTATTTTATTATATATGAGCATATGTGATAGAAACTACATACAATTTCAATTCCACTTAAGATTATTAAAGAAACATAATATGTGGATCTTACGCAATATTGGTGTTATCTTGTCTTTTGTTTGAGATAGTGAATAATTGTGCTTGAGTCAACTATATAAATTGGGTAACTATGGTTAATTCTCAACTGTATAAGATATGGTGCAGCTTATATATGTTATGAATTATGAATCTCTAAGATAAACATGCTAACATTACATGCGACTGTGGCAGTATGATTGTGATTACATTATGGGGAATACTAGCTTTAAAATAATTATGTTGAAGTTTCATTTATGCTGATATTGAGGTAAAAAAGGAGGTATTTCTTTAAGCATAATGTTGACCTTGGCTGACCATTCGTTCGAGTTATAATACGTGTATAATGGTTGAATTGGACGCTTTTATTAAGGTTCTATTTATTGAACCTAAGAGTCCACATCATGAATCCAGTAAAGCCTCGGAGGAGTTGTAGTATGCTACTCAAGGGGTATGGCTCCTCTCTTTGATGTTGTCATAATTTGAAGAATATGGGTATTGGGTATTATAAGTATTTGTATGTATTACTTGTGACGATTGATTAAATCTTAACTTTAACTCAATCAAAATTTAAGAAATGGGAACCTAGTAGGTAATTCACACATTAGGCTTAGGGGGTATGTTACATCGTCATATAACCTAAACAATGGATTTTTGAATTCCCAAGGCTTTGAAGTGAACCTCAAGATAGTTTGGTTATTTCCAAAATCATTGATAGAGGGCTAAAGCCTCTTTTTTCAAACTCTATTTCAAATGAACAATTTGGTTTACTTAAAGGCAGATAGATCTATGAGGCTATAGGGGTTATAGGATTGGATCAAGAAGGGCCTCATAGTATAAAATCCCTCATATTAAATGGAGTTGTCATCAAAAAAAAATTCTTTAAGGCCTATGATCATGTTACATGGATGTCCATCAAAATTCTCTTGATTCATTTGGACTTTGGGATTGACTTCGTGAATTTTGTGATGGGGTGTATTTAATATACATCCTTTGTTTTTCTAATAAATGGGTCCCATTTAAATTTTTTACTAGTAGTGGATGGACTCATTTGCCTTGTGGCTAAAGCTAAGTGTAGAGGAAAATTTCACGGTGTTGTTATTGTAAATTATCCATAAATTACACATTTACATTTTTTCATGTTATACTAATTTTTTGTAATGGAAACTATAGTTATGTAGCTAAGTTATCAAATGTCAATAATCTGTTTGGTATAGCTTTAGTTAACGTCTAAACTTGTTTACCTGGCTAGACATTCATTCAATGACTACTACATACTTGCACACAAGGTATGTTATACACACCAATACACATTTCATTTTTCAACCTTGTAGCATATGTATTCATATGGTCCCGTATTACTGTTGTACATAGTCCACTTGTGGTACAACTTATAATACCATCCTCATGGTATCAACTGCATGACATAAACTTTATCCACATATTTTCCACTATGTTAGTATCATACCAAAATTCATTTTTCATGGTTCATCTATGTAATTAAGAAAGTTTTTATGTTATGTGTAAGTCAATTCGAGATGTCATGTAGTTACAATTTCAATCGCATTTTATTGGATTCATGCATACCTTTTGCTTAATGTTCTAAATAAAATTATTAACTCATAGTTGTTTAAGTTTAATATTCATGAGATAATTAATTCACCTAA